>JBAMJV010000615.1:0-27500 GCA_037951105.1 Echinarachnius parma
ACTGTTAATTAAATTTCGTTGTGTGACAAGTATTTTGTAATACCTAATTCCTGTTCATGTTGAAGTTCCTAAACGTTTTCTTGATTTCGTTGTGATCATTGGCGAAACAAATTCCGAGAACATAAACTACCTACACACATAGGCCATTTATTATGTATTATCTGGTCAAGTTAGGCACCATACTTTTATGACAAGATTTTAAAATTAAGTCAAGGTAGTCGAGCTTTCGAATCTAACAGATCTTTCGTCCAGGCAATGAACCGACAAGTACTGTATACTTAAACAATATTACTATAACAGGTAGAGTACAAAAAACTGCTGAAAACTGTTTATCCACTATAAAAGCAAATGTAATCAAATTGTAAATCAAGGTAGTCGAGCTTTCGACTCTAGCAGATCCGTCGTCTTGGCAATGAACTGACAAGTACTGTACATGGAACTATATACATAACACAGCTAGCATGGCTAGAGAAAACTAAGGTGGAGATTTTTTATTAAAAAGGGAAGACAATATTCACCTTTTCGTTCTGATAAGCAGTGACGGCGATGAACGTGGTTTCGGGAAAGGCGAAGGTGACGAAGCTGTTCCAGCGAAGACTGAATACGTCGTTCGCCTGCACGATGTGGAAGCGAGGTTGGTACTTGTGCATCGAGTTCAGAATGATCTGCTTGTAAATAGAAGAGAAATAAAAGAAAATTATTAATGGTGATGTATTTGATATGTTTTCGTTCTGATAACTTATATAACTATCGAATACAATGATCATTCATGTCATTAGTGTAATGTTCATAATTATCCATGATTCATTCATGTCATACTCAACATTAAAGGGACTTAGTAACATTGTCCAAATCCTCAAAATAAAATTTTCATTCTAAGCGGTTCCCTCATACCTTGTTGTATTCGTATTAACAATACAATCATGGGACAACTTTCGGTTTTTCAAATTTCCCTTTCGTTACAAAGATATGTACGATCGAAGTATTCAGATAAGAAAAACTCCGGGCGAGTTTTTCTTCTGTGTACAAAGTGAGTGCATTGAGTTATTGAATATCACTTTGCATTTACGCTCATTACTTGGCCATGCAATGTCCATTTGACTTGAAATTTTCACACAATACCCTGTGGACATATGAAATAACAATAATATACATTGCATCAACCATTCATCACTTTTTGCACATGTCAACAAAGTTACTATCCCTTTAACTATACAACCAACTTTACAACTTATATACTTATTCATCTTTATTCTTGAAGCGAGGTTGGTGCATGGGCATCCAAATTATATAATATCATCATCTTGTACATACAAGATAAATAAAAGATTCCATATTTAGCATTTTAAACACAATTATTTGCATATTACTACTATATATGACGTTTGATTGACAAATAATTAATTAAATAATATTGTAACCAATCTTTCATTTCACATTTTTTTCGGATGTCCAGTCAGTATATTCAACAGGGAAACAATACAAGTTTAAATGCAATTGTATACTTGTATATTTATTTAACAATTGAATATCAGTGCTTATCAAACATTAATATAAGAGTTTCTGATGAGACATCGTATTACGTGTTAGAATGCACACACCCAGATCCGTGAATGTGTTTCAGAAACAGTCATAATTCTACTAAAGCCTGAGAAAAGTTCAGCGGAAGTATTGAACAGTATTGATTTTTTAACGATTTATACTAAAACAATGAATGGAGGCCTAACAGCTGTACGGGTATATGAGTAGAACAAATGCGGTCATCTAGGGGTTTCAAGCGAAACATATATATTATACTACATTAAATAATGAGAAAATGCAAACAAAGGATATCTGAATAACAATTTACAACATTACTATTTTACACAGCTGCAGAATATAATGTATCCGTTGGCATAATTATGCACGTATGGGTGCGTTTAACATACTCAACATATTTCACAAAAACAAAAACATAAATTTTAAGAAATAAAAAAAAAAAATTTCTATTAAAGGGGTAGTTTAGTTTTGGTAGAGAGGGCGCTGCACATCACAATTATTTTGTGAGGTAATGAAAAACTGAGTGTCGAATTTGAGAGAACATGCTATTTTAATGGCAGAATAAACTTTATTTGGTCAAAATCGACCCAGAAACGGCTGAAATATCAATAAATATATCTGATCTTATAATTATTTGGGGCCCAAATAATTAGATGATTTTTAGAAAAAATTTTTAAAAATGCTTGCACTTTTTCAAAAATGTTCAAAAGCGTTTTTAAATAGTTGTTGATGATCTCGCTATTGAATCATTATATCAATAAAACATCACATGCATAAGTTTGTATGAAAATTGGTTGAAACCAATGCCTTTTTAAAAAGCGCCCTCTTGTGTTTAAATGGCGCTTTTTGAATGATAACAGGCTTTTTACTTAGTCGTTTGTAATTGTGTATACCTTTCGAGCATGGTGGAGTTATAACTATTAGTTTACAATGTTACTGTGCAGGTTTTGGCTACTTAAGTTCAGCCTTACCAAAACTAAACTACCCCTTTAAAGTCGAATTTCAAAACATTTAAACTTCATAATATTGCAAGCTTCATTTAGAATGCTATATATTATCAAACAAAATTATAATCCTTATGCAGTTTTAAAGATGATTGATAGTTTTTACTCGAAAGTCGAAACATTACTAGTTTAGCAAGGTAATTGTTTTTCATTAGTTATACTGAAAATGGAATTTAAATTGATGATCATGAGAGGCTCACATAGAGACCACGTATCGTGAGTTCAACAAATCTTGATTAGTCATTGATCAACCATTAAAATCAAAATTCACTGTTTACCTTCGACTATATTATTTATGATTATTTTTAGACTGACAATAAAAACAGGCGTAACCCCATTTTTGGGGTTTGTATCTCCAAGTTTATATGCAGACACACGACCTTCAGCCAGCGGGGGTTAGGCACTGGTGAAGGACACATTTTGACAATTGATTCGATCAAGAAAACAGAGAGAACAATTGAGCAGATCCGATACAGTTACTACCACGCTGAGTAAAATGTGTAGGAATCGCAAGAAAATAAATTGATACTCGTCCGAGATAATAGCGCCGACTTGGAAAGAGAGGAATACAACATATAAATAGAGGAGGGACAGGGATGAAAAGGAGAGAAGAGTGGCGAGAAAAACAAAAGCGTGGCGGAGCACACACATGGCGATAGATCGGTGGGTGGATTTTTTCCGACTGAGCTGGCACGAAGAATGCAGCGGGGTCCCAACAGGTGTTAGAAGCAGCGAATTTCTGAATGCGTGGGACTGGGCGGATCGAATCGCCAGGCGCCATAGAGACTTGGGCGCGCTGTGCGCGGGCTTGTGGGAAAAAAAAAGCGGTGCGCTGCAAGATGCGGTTTCCAGACAATCATGACCCAAAAAATATCGCATTCCTCCAAAACAAAAGGCGGGAAAACTAACGACATGCCAGTGTATTCATATCTGTTTTTGTCATCATTTATATATACACATAGTGAGTAAATTGGCACGAAATTATTGTCGTATATTGCTATTATTTGTTCATTGCCAAACTCTATTGTGTTTGAATCTCGGTTCTTATTTCCATAACTTAACTTTCATTATTCATGGTGGATGGTTTTGGCACCCTTTTGTGGGAGTGCGTGTAATAATGTAGTTGTCTTTGACAATGGATGAGTATAATTATATCGGTTCGATAGCAAAGTTGTTTTCTATCTCTCTCTCTTCTCCCAAGGTTGCTAAGGAGAGGTTCTAACACGACTTGTCACGCAATTGCAGCACCCAACACGATTGGGACTCATTTCCCGACCTCCATTGACGGCGTGTTAATAAGCTGCCATTTTTGTCGGAGTTGGATGTCCCGATGTTTAGGGCGCCGCGTCACATTTAGAGGCTTAGGTGCACAGGGGCTGTTACTTTGCACGGGATAGCCCCACGCCTCGGCCCCCGCGAGACAATCAAGATTTATTATCGCACATAATGCGTCAGAACACGGCAATTAACAAGGAAAACCAGTCAAGATATTGTTACTTTTGTCACTGTTTTCTTCTTATAGATTGTTAGCACGTTTAGTAGTGCAATGTTCCCGCTGAAAAGTGAAAATGTGCGAATCGGTCGCTTACAATTCGACACATTAAACTGATTTGATATTGGGCGTGAAAGTTATTATAAATTTGTGTTAGTTACATTGTAATATAAGAGTAAGCCATGTTGATATACAAACTGGCTATTTGGACAATACAAATAGGCAATTATTTCAACCGTTAAAAACATTTAGAATAATTAAAAAAAATATGAATACGATTAATATACAAATCAATTCAATTTCATTTTCGCTCCCAAAGTAATAATAACATTGCTTAATACAATTTTTAAAACATGACAAAGTTAGAAACGATGATTCGAAATCATGTTTCTTGTTTTCTGTGTGTACAAACTGAGTTTGCTTTTATTGTCTACTTGAAAACCAAAATGGGATAATTAAGCTTGTAATCTGAATAGATTTCGTTTTATTGTTTTTGTTTTGCATGGAATTCGCATATTCGTTTTCTCACGAGTTTAACACAAGATGCAGCTGTGACGCGGCTTCCATTTGAACTTTAATACATGTACTATAGTCGAGTTTAAGATAAAGGTGATGACCCGTTTAATTGTTTATTAATACAACAAACATAATGAGGCAATTTTCTCGCACCAAAACCCCCACCGCCCAGTAGGGGACGGTAAATTAATCGCCAATGAGCGAACGGGAAACGACGAGCGAATAAAAAGGGCGCGAACGGCGAACCGCTCGTATTGTTTTGTGTTCTGTGCGCGCGCGACCCTACAACAGAGATAGGCCAATATCATTGCTTCTTTACAAAGAGATACTTGTTGAAAACACTCCTCCAGTTTATCAATCGTGTCGTGTCTATGAATTAGAAAATAATATCGATTGGATTTGATGGCCTTAGTCCTGACACTTGCTTCACGGCAGGGGTTTCCTCGGATGGGCAGGCTGTAATCACCTTTGATTTTAAAATATAGTTGTATCTTTAGTCATTAGTATAGCCTTTAGAATAATTAGCCTTTTAAATTAAGGTCGTTGTATTCATATTGCATTTCATTGTGTATTAAGATAACAAACATCACATTTTCTGTGGCGCCTGCTTCCGATTGGTCAGTATATAATCTTGGCGGCTGCTTCCGCCGCACCACGTACACCAACTATCACCGAGGCACCCCTGCCCGGCCCCCTGGTGTTATGGGCACCTGTTGTGTCAACGTCTTTGCTAATTTCCCGCCATTTTGAATAGAGAAAAACATAATTGCGATACAATTAGTATCATAATAAAGGTCATTTTTACTATAATTATACCAAAAAAAATAGTTTCTTTGTATAATTGTGTGGGTAAAGTAAGTATAGAAAGTAAAAAAGCATGGTAGCCTGAATTACTATCAACAGTAGATATTAAAGGGGAGGAATGAATGATATTGATATCTAATATGCTCTCATATTAATCAACATCTGTTGCATCATTTGAATTTGAACAGCAAAACTTCTTAAACCATTTAAACATCAAAACACACAGTTACTTTTTGAGAAGATTAGTGCACCATGTTTTGATTATTATTATACTTTGATATCTTTTTTAATTCAGAAAAGATGAATTCATATAAAAAGGGATTTCTTTAAATAAAAACCCCCATGAATACAGTTTTATGTATTGACTGATTATGCAATATAAGTTGTGGGTTGCTGATTAATTTTTAACGGAGAAAAGGTGGTGAGATAATAATAAAACAACCTTTTATTTTTAAAGGTTATTTCCCTCTCAACAGGTGATTTTGTTGGGATTATGTACATCAACGGTCACGTGTACAATCAATCTCTACTTTTCTTTGTGCCTAAGTAACCATGGTAACCAAACGGCGGTTCCTCTGATATCGGGGTGCTGCAACTAATTAATAAAATTGATCGAACTATATAGACACATTCAAACTGAAGTGAACACAAATAATATTACCTTGTGGGGAAAGCCCCAACATTTGATTTATGATTAAACAAGATGTTGTTGATTTTTGTTGGTGAAACTAGTCAGCTAGTGTGAATTTAGTTTAAGCTTGCGCTACCAATTGCTATAATTTTCCGAACTGATATATAATCAGGGGTATTCAATGTTGTCATGTTTTGTTTTTTTAAGAAATGAAGTACAATGCGTATTTATATATTTATAGGTCTGTGTAAACGTATGTGAGTAATGTTTTGTTTTCTGTAAACCTTACGATTGTTTAATGATTTTTTGCGAAAACGTGAAACGACCCGGCCCCCTTTTCAATATTATTTTATTAAATGGCGATGTGTATAGGCCCAAAGGACCCAATTATGATTTGCATAATGACTAAAAAACGACGAAAGTTTGCTGAATAAGCAAGTGAAAATTGCCGTTTATTTGTGTAATTCAATAGTCACGTGACCGACAAAATGACGGGTGATGGGAAAGAAACGAGTCTATCGATAGATAATCCATTGTTATATAGGAGGTCTGTGGAAGATAGGAGTGTACGTGTGCGCGCGGCGCGTGCGGGGCGGCTGCAATGACACAACAACGTAGCGCACGCACTATAGGTATCAACATCAACTTGCTAATGACCACTTTTCAACAAAGCAAATCATTAAAAACACCAGGCAGCAATTAAAACTGTGAAAACAATAATATTATCTCAATACAAACAGTTGATTCCTCTTTGTAATGGTTAACACCGCCGAAAGCAACCTTATTATCAATTCAATATGGGGTACTACATAATCATGATAATGATTGATGACCTACCAAATTTAATTGCTTTGAATACAAATGTTCGCGTAATCAGACAACAAAGGTTATCAACAATATTATCATTATCTTTTTATAATATTATATTACATGTTTTTTGTTTGCAATCCAAATAATGAACGTTGATTTGTTACAGCTGGATGGAACTGCGATAGAGTCTTTAACACTAATTTGCTCCTTTTAAATTTTAATAATATAATTTCATGAGACAAAGTAAGAATCATTATTCACCCAAGTTTCTTCATTTTCCTCGTCTTCATATTCTTTTTGTCCTAATTAATCAATGAAAAACAAAAAGAAAGAAGACTTCAATATGACTGAAGGCTTAGTAACATAATTCACAAATTCACATGAGAATAAAAACAATAATTTAACAAGGAACGTAAATTATGAATGCTGTACTCGTGTACAATGAATGAAAGGTTAACAGCATGAGTATGAACATGTACAGAAGGGGGTAGATTGAACGGGAAATGAAGTCAGAAGTCATGTTGACGGTAAAATGGGTATCGCTTGCAAGAGGAAATCGGTGATTTAATATCACGCTGGTTGATCAGCTGCCGCGACTCGGTCTGTCTTCGATCGCTGCCCGTTCTCGCAGCACCACCGTGGAAGGCTAACAATCTTAAAATCAACGTTATAATTGAAGAACTAGTTATTGATGTAAATCAATGATAGAAATTGAAGGACATGATGCATTTAAAAATTATATAAAAATGTATAAAAGAGTTCCAATTGCATTTGCTTGTTAGTGCCTTGAGAAATTAATTTGCTGTCTTGTAATAATGTTCTTTTAAATTGTAATGTGAAGATGTTTTTTTTTTTTCGTGGGAGTATTTCTCACTTTGAATGCAATAGTCTATGTAAAAATGTAAAAAAATCTTTAATAGTAGTGTGGTGAGTGAAATTATTCTTTTATTCAACCCGAATAAACTTACTCGAAACTCGAAACTAGGCTAAAAATATTGTTGATGGAGAGCGTTTAATCAATTTGATTTCCACAGATTTTTCAATTTCGATCGGTATCAATTTGAATGAGACTATAATTATAATATACTTCCTACTAAACTTGTTCAATTTATGTATATCATGACAACTGATTTAATACCGTATGCGAGATTATCTTAAAATAAATTGTACACATGCAATAGGAGAATGGTTTAAGTTTAAACCCGACTTTAGACTCTGGGCCATAATTATATATACAACTTTTACAAGTCACTAAACCCGTCATGTTGTAGGTTATCAACCGAATTACTTGCAATTGGGATTCCATCGAGTAAGAATTAGTTTGGTAATAAGACAAGGATAATTCAAGGAGAATCATTATCCAGAAAACAAACAAACGATAAGACATGACAGAGTAACATATCTTTATCTTTTTAGAGTTTAGAAAGTTGAATTGAAAAGTACTCTGGGAATAAAATCGAATCCGAATCAGAAGAAGCAATGTCGTGCGCTGATTGGATACAAGCGTCGGTCACGTGACAGTGCAAACATCAGACGTGAAAACATAGAATGTTCGTGTTTTTACATCCGAGAAAGGATGATGGGGGTTTGGATGAAGAGGAGGAGAAATTGAACAATAAAGAAAAAAGAAAGATAACTAGAAAGATTGGTATGACATTTATAAGAGAGAGAAGATAGGGGAAAGAGGACAGAGAACGGGATAGAAGATAGAAAGGAAGATAGAGGGAGGACACGAAAAGGAGAAGGATAATGCATTATGAGCATGATGAGAGAGCGGGGAGGGGGCACAGAAACCCCCTACCTGACAAAGTTAACACGTCCAGCGGCGTTCGATCGAGGCTTCACACCCATCTTTATGTCCGCATCGTCGGGCTCCTTCGCCCGTTATTACCTTCGGGTTTGCTCAGGGTGCCCAGTGATTTGGGTGAGGCGAGCCGGGGTGACGGGAGATCGCTCGCCCGCTCCGCCCGGCCGGGGTGGAATGGATGAGACCGTGTAAAGCAGCTGTCAGGTGGCCAATCTAGCGGGCGTGAACCGGGCCGGGCGTGCTGCCACACACCACTAATTACTGCTCGGGCTACCACCACCACGACCCAATACTGTCTATCCCGGCATCCACCACCACCGCCACCGTTTACTGTACAATCTTCCTAAGCAAAGCCGCCGCCAAAATTAAACCCCAGTTTCCCCCCTTTCAGATTAAACAAGGATTACGAAGAGATTAACCGAAGTTTGGACCCCTCTCACCCCCTCTCCTCCTCCTCGTTCGTCTCCGCTTCCGCGGAGAAAGTGAAATATGAGAACCCAAATTTACACGTTACAGCTTCCAGCCTACCGCTTGGGCCCATCGGTCTAAATACATGTACCGGTCTCAAAAGAATAAGGAGAAGTTTGAAAAGTAAATCAATCCCTGTTTGGACCGCAGGGGCACGCGCGCTTGTAATTACGAGTTTTTTAGTATCATGTTTCCTTTTGTCCATGCCATTGTATGCCCCAAGAGGGCGAGGAACCCCTCTTATTAACGTTGCATTCGCTATCAAAGGCACATCAATTGCCAATTAATTGTTGCGGCTTATGTTCATGTACCGTCTCATCAGACTCATCAGTGGAAGAACCTTGACAGTCTAGTCCCCCCCCCCCCTAAAAAGAAAGTTCATTAAATTGATCAAACAATTCATTGTAATACTTAACAAGCATAAGGTTAACACGATACAGAAGCAAATAATAATGACTTTGGTCATAGTAGTGGATTAGAAATGTTCATAATCATCATAGAATATGAACAGGTAGAATAAAGAGAGACAATAACTGATGATATCGATATAATACGAATTGATAAAAATGAAACCAAACAAGAAATAATGTTATCATCTTTTTCATAACGTATGAATGATAACAAATAATTATGTCCTTTATATATGAGACAGATGAGCAGGTGCATAGGAGACGAACATCATTATACCACGTGATCAAAACTTGTGAAATCTTATTTCCCGTTAACAGGAGCATGTCTAGGCGATTCGTTCATGCTGCCGTGAATTAATGTATCTATATTACACAAACGTCATACTATACAAATTTCGTCGATATTACTGGGCTTGAATGAATTCGATTTTTAATTGGTTCAAGTATTCGACACTGTGAATAATAAGTTATATACCCTAAATGAACGAGTTATTGTTTTACTTGTTGAAGTATCATCACATTTTATAAATTAACTAAATACACCATTATCGTTAAGAGAATGGTTTTGTAAGACCTGGAAAAGAAAGACTACAACGGAGAGAGCGACATACTAGCATGAAGAAAATCTATTTAAAAAAAAGAAGAATACTTAAGAGACAAGTACATTGGATGATAATTTCTATGAAAGTCATAAATTCATAATAAAATAAGGAACAAATTATAATGAAAATCAAGTCTACGAAAAAAATGATGAGATCGTTTCCATCATGCGTATTTCATAAGGAATAATCGTATTGTGAAAGGCGTTGAATTAGCAGGTGTACGTTGGTTCTGCAATGAATGGAATGTGTTACTCTCATTTCTTGCGCAGTCAGTCGCCAATACGAGATACGCATCCGGGCTTCTCGAAAATACGATACTCGCGAACGATGCTCTCGATCGATACCATGCGAAGTCCCTACATCGCTATAACTTTACGTCCCCTTTAAGAATACATGATAAAGCTTGGTAATAACAATATCCCTTGTTAAGGCATGTTTTTGTTATTGAATCTTTAGATAAATATAATAATCTTGTTTAACGTAACTTACGAAAACCAAAGGGATCACTCGTTGTATAACTTTGTTTTTCTTCTAAAGATGCTAACAATTTTTATCTCGATTATTAAGGGGTCGACATGATTATCACGAGCTCGTTAAAATTTGTGTATTTTTTTCGGGTGAAATGTGATGAAATCTGAATGATTTTGAACAGGTTTCTTGGAGGTTCCTGTTTGTAATATATCCCCCTTGTCACATGCTCTTTCAACTTCCGTGGCGAAGGAGAGACCAAACGCTCGTAAAAATCACGACTCTTGCTCCTATAATTGGCGTAATCTTTTTAACTCGAGATGAACATCGGACTATTAAAGGGAATGTTTAAGTGGCTAAGTGGTATTAGTACGCTTCACGTGTGACGTACGCGCGCGATCTGATTTGGATCGACGCGAACACATTACGTTCGCTTCCCTGCGCGCCCAAATTGGCGGGTTTATAGCAAACGGATACGCATGCGGCGCAGACAGCAAGTTGTCAAAAATACATGACAAATCAAGCATGCATGAATTTAACATTTTTATTCCCATACGGGGGAAGCACCGCGAGTCTTAAAGAGATAATTTAGTATTGATATTATTTGTATTGGTGTTTTTGTTTGTTTAGATTCCATGTAAAATGTAATCTTTAATTTTGGCTTTCAAACTGACCGTGATTCGCCTCCAATTGTCCGAATAATATAGTTTAAAATTAAAATGCTGTGATTTGTTATATACGTTAGCCAGAGTAAACAAAATAATATACGTACGTATCACTGTCTTATGTATGCATACTCATCTGTATTTTATTCTTAATGAAGACATTTTGTCGGTTTTGTCTATTGGGTAAACAAAAATTAAGGAATCTAAGTATCAGATTTTCCAGACTAGCCCGCTGTTCTCAATAACATTATGCGCAACAAGATTCAATTTACTGTGTATGATATACACACATAGAATAGGCCTTCGATGTCATATATCTGTATCAATAACAAATTCTTCTGCAAGAAACCAAAAGCACCTTTAAAACGCGTTCACCGAACTATTACCAAATTGATAAATTTAGGACCCTGAAACCCCAGCGTGTGTCCTTGGATATATATATTTCGAAAATGAAATGAATGCAAAGAGCTCATCATGCAACTAGACGTCAGTAAGATCATTCTCAAGGGTGGATGGGTTTGGATAAACCTAATTAGCGGCATTCTTAGAGCGACTTTACAAGATTACAGGAACTCAACATTGTGAAATATTTCTTTCCGCTTCTGATTTCTAGCTTCAGTCCGCACTATACATGACTAACTTCATATCTACGGTAGAGGAGAGAGGGTGACAGAGAAAACAAAGACGATAACGAAGCGAATGGAAGAAAGTAAGAAAGTAAAAGAGAATGAGAAAGAGAGTGATGTAGTTTTTAAGGGGGACTATATATAACGGCGGAACAATTTAATTTCCCGGCTTTAATTATGTTCATTAAATGAGTTAGGGACCTTTGATAATATGATTTTCATGTAGGCCTGTGTTCAACAATGTGACTGTCTGTATAGCATCCATTACGTAGTTTAAGCATTTTCCTCCACATAATTGTATTCTATTTATATACCTTCACATGGTTTCAATACTTTCGTCCAGTCTCACTATTCCTTCATCTCCTACCTATTTCCTGCTCTTACCTCTACTTACATGCCATGTACGTGCTGGTCCGTGTTGTTGTTGGTCAGTTTAAGCTTGTGGGAGATAACTATATGTTTCATTTTGACCGCTCGTGTGGCCAGATAGTCTTTGAGCGTATATATCTCTCCACATTCTACCTTTGCCATGTTTACCGTTTCAATTTGTCCCTTTTCTATTCTACTGCCACGCCAAAGTTTTAATCGAGCCTAATTTCTGCTCCTACTACTACTTACATGTCCGTGCTGGTCCAGGTTGTTGTTGGTCAGTTTGAGCTTGTGGAAGGTGACCACCTGTTTCATCCAGACGGCCCCCGTGGCCGGAGAGTCCGGGTGGATGTAGAGCCGACTGGGCATGTGCGGTTCAGCCTTGCCCGACACCACCCACTCGGAGTTGTGGTACTTGTATCGGGTGTCGTCGACGGGCACGATGTCCATGAGGAGAATGTACTTAGCGTTCTGGTCGAGCCCGGTGATGCTGGACCGGAAAGTCGGGAACATACGCCTGAACGAAAGAGAATTGAATGACATATTAACCAAATATATTGATAAAGAAGGAAATACAAAAAAAATCAATGACTAACGCATTTAACAAAATAATCAGCAGAACAAGTAATGTCGAGAACATACGCCTGGAGGAAAGAAAGTTTAAATCAATATAAACCAAAGATGTTGATGAAGAAGGAAATACCCTGTCCAAAAATAAAATCAATATCTTATTTAAAAAGATATATCTGTTTGAACATGATATCAATTTTTCAAATTGAATTACAATAATTATATTAAGTACAATTACAGGAACTATCTCAACAAGATTATAAGAAATACATACAAAAATAACTTGTTTGATATTCAACAATATAATGTCAAATTGAAAGGTTTGAAATAAATATAATGTTGATTGCAAAATATGAGATATGTTTCCCGAAATCTTTTTTTTTATTCATTGTTTAGGCCAATCAAATCATCATGTTGAAGCAAAAACATCCATAATTATTTATTTGTATTCCTGCACAATATATTCAGTAATTGATTTTGTATATTTGTGTTTTAACAAAAATAGACGAATGAATTGTAAAGCTTTGTGCGAGGTGACAATTGGGTCGTCATTAGTTTTATCCGATTTATATAGAAATCAGATACACAAACAAAAAAACACATACTAGAATAAGCTGAACAAACAATATCTTCGTGTTTAATGGGTGTGACCGCCGAGTTTAATTAGCGTCATGAATATTTCATATGTAGAAACGGTCTCGAAAATAAAAGAATACAAGTGAAAGTTTGTTTTTCTTTATGTCTAGATAGCAACACGATATCAGCTGATATTACAATCAGAGTCAATTACGCGAAATATAATTGACATTTTGTCCACACTTCCAATTCTATTCGCTCGCGCCTCCACAAAGGAGTTTGACACGTCTTAAACGAATCGAGTATCATGGAGTAAATTTTGTTACCTCTAAAATAAACATATGGGGCTCGACAAAAGGCACATCTACATCTGGACTCATTAAAACGCAGAAATAAAAACAAATCAAGGTGTAATGAAACGAATTAGACACGAATACCATATTTTTTTGTCTGTTTTCAGGAAAAAAGAGAAAATTAAAAGCTAGTTAACGAGCGTTCAGATCTTTCTGCACCCTTAGGTCAAACGTAACACCCCTTGACACTCTTTCTACCGGAAATAATCGGAAATAAATTGCCAAGTTTACGATTCGACACCCCTCTAACCAGTCTCCAAATCCTCCGAGAATACTCCTAAACATGTGGTCATCGGAGATGGGAAGAAAGCTTAGAAAATTGCGGTACGATTTGGGAGAAAATGCAAAGCTCGCTTAACTGCTTAACTTAACGTGAAATAGTTCGAGCGTAGATCGTTAATAAAGCAAGAAAGGGTGCAAGCTTTACCCCTATATTAATACCGCGTTAGATGGTTAATACAGCAAGAAGGGGTGTAAATATTGCCCCCCATTTGATACACCACCACCTCTTCCGTATCCGCAATCTCTGTCTCTTCACTGTATCCCCGATCAACCCTCTCTCACATTCAAGTGTTGTTCCAATTGGATGCTGCGACCATCACCACCATCAGCAACCCCACGAGACGCAGGCGTGTTAACTTGATGTGTAAGACAATCATTATGGAAACACATCGGCGCTTACAACAGTGTTGCCAGGGTGCGTGGGAACGGCTATGGGAGGGGTGGTAACTATATAGGAGATGATGGTGATGGTGTGGAGGTGAGAGGATAGTATGGATGGAGGTATCGTTTGTAACAGGGAGGAGACACAAATGATGAAGCAGACTGCATTCTTCCACGTAAACGCCACCAATTACACCCTAACGCATCCTGTTGAATTCCACACATTCCTACGAGTGTCGATTTCACGATCAAGTAATGGCGACATCAGTGCGACTATGATTGGCTATACTTATGAAGCTCATTTTACACTATATAGACAAAACAGAAATGATACGTTTTTGTGTCAAAGTGAAATGACCGGAATCATATGGAATAAAGTGTAAACTGACCGCGAGCTATTTATTATAATCTAAGCGAGCGGTCATCTTTCTTTATTCAAAATATTTGACTCGGAATTAATCTTCTGACCAATTTTAACTTGACCGCCGCTTTCCATTTCTTTTTAATTATATTATATCAGATTATTTTAAAAGTAAAGAAGCAGACATTTTTTTTTTTGCGCATAATTTGAGGTGTGAAAATATCGAAGAAACAATTTTGGGTATTTAAAGAAATAAATCATTCGCAAAAACCATCCAAACACATTTTTTCGCTCTTTTATCTAGATCTAGATGCTGAATACAGATTTAAATTTAATTTCTTCATTATTTCCTAGTATAATGTAATGACCTTTGTCACGTATGTCAAATATGTGCAGCTTCTTTACTTCTAATGATCATTCATTGCTGCCATTAACCAAAAAATAGTCAAACGAAAAACAATGTCATGGATGTGTATACTATAGGCTTCCCATTGAAATTAAAAATTAATAATGATTTCCCCGTTTTGTTCAAGTCGTCTTTACACGTGCCTCTGCCCCGAGACCCCGGGCTCAAGTTTCTTCTCGTCCCCCCTCCATTGCGTCATCGTGATTTTCTTCATGTTCATTTATAGTTTTCCTTCTTCTGTCAAGTGGCACGCACTTCAGACTTGTTAAGTACCCTCCACCCCTGCACTTGTCGACCGTTACGGGCCCTAAAGCGGGGCATTAGGGTCCACGCGTACACCCCTCGCTCCATATACCCCAGCCACGCGCCTTCGCCGAGACTGTACAAACACCATTTTCGGATTTTCTTTTCCTTTTGCCCACTTTTTTTCCTAATATTTATACATTTATAAGTGGCTTCAAAAGAGCTGTGTCTAATTCCTTTCTTGTCTTTATCCATACCCCAGCTCGAAGCTCTCATTAAAAACCTATTCGTCCCGAAATAAGGACAGTTTAAGTATTGCTGTAGTATTGCCAAGGGTGCTCCGGGTGGGTTTAACGCCGTATTGTGAAAATATTGTGCTTCGCAACAGTACTTAGATGGGATTATTTGTAACTGTTGCTAAGGGTCAGCTTTTTATTGTAACAATACCTTTTTCTTTTTCAAAAAGACTTTCCGTGAATTCAAAATGCCTTGAGGTCTATACAGAATGATGTATTCCTATTCAATTTATGTCCCAACCCTTTTACCAGAAATAACAATTGTGGAGAAAGATTTTAATCACATTTTCTTTTAAGATTAGGCTTTTGACCCCAAAATATTCGAGTTTGATTTTTCATTCCCCCCTTTCGAGCACTCTTTTATGGTAACGTCGAATACACTATTGTATTATTGTATGTCGGAAATGTTATGTGAAATACTATAATAGGCCCATACCCTAAAATACGTTATGAAATGGAGACGATTTAAAGTTCAACGACTGGTTATCTTGAAATGTGATACCATTATGGTGGTCAGTTGTATATGAGGGTTGCTAAAATAGTTTATCAAAAGCAAATGCCGATCATGCCAAAATCAGGACCAGTTTTCAAAATTTTCAGAATTCTCTTTTTCTCCTTTTTCTTTTCAGATCTGCACACATGCAGAGTGGTCAAACCTCCTTGTTCGTTGTGTGTTTGTTTGTTTGCTCTCTTAAGGTATTTTATGATAATTTGGTGAATTATTATCATAATTAAAAACATGTTTAAGGTTTCCTCTCGACGTATCAGTCTATGTTTGATTCCATGTCCTTTCAACTTGAAGCTTGTTTTGATTCGAAGGTGAAGATCTATAATTTGAAGCGAAACCAAACAAAAAATAACTGATACAAAAATGAACTTCAACCGATTGTCAATCCAATCGTTGTTTTTGTTGTTGTTGTTGTTGTTGAATACAAAATTGATTATTAATAATAATATTTTAATTTTATCCAATCACCGTTTTGATCATATATGGGTGCTCAGTAACAAACTAAGAGAACATTATCGTGTTGCTTTCTTCATCGTATTATCTGCTATATTATTTTCAACAAAGACTTAAGAATGAACTGACATTATTGTGTCTCTGCGGTGTCCTTCATGGTATAATATTTCAATGATTTTAAAAGAATGTGAGTCCGATAATATTATTATTACATTTTCTCGAGTAGCCACGGAGTCAGGTTGTTCATATGCTACGACCAACGTTTTGAATTAAATATAATTGGGATGAAATCACCTGTCCTATATACAATCTGACTCCAATTCGCCAACGATTTTTGCCACGTTCGGGACTAGCGGCAGCTGAAACTGGCTTCGAACCTTCCAGTGCTCGCCTTGGTTTTGGTGTGAAAATACCGATTCTTGTCACTTACGCAGTTCTACAATAGAACGAGCCCCCTGAAACAAAAATTGTAAAACAATTTTGTTTGTATATTCATCTAAATGTAATTTTGGTCCAGATGTAATATCCCAATAAACAAAAATCGACTTTTATGCCCTTTGTTATTATTATGTATTGGTCTGATTTTTATTTGTGTATTAAAACAAGTTTAATCATCTCGACTCGAGAGAGGGACGATTTTTAATAGATTTATTTGGTGGGTCGGTATAGACTGTATGCATGATTTGGGTTGTATTGGTTTTTTCCCCCTTTGGGCTGGGCGCAATGCATGCTGGGAAATCGTAATTGAGGTGTGATGTTGTATTATTACAGACGAAAAGCGGACAATATTGGCGCATGCGTCCTCCCAATTACGGGTACATCAATCGATTGATTGCATGAGATAGATCCGCGGGGAATACATGTTGGTTAAATTCTGTCTTAGAAATGTTCTTGAATCTATCAAACAAAGCGTAATTACTTAGTTTGTAGTTCGTCTTAGATTAGTTAGCCCTTTTCATTATTTTACACATTTCTTTGTAAGCGATTGTAAAGATCTTTGATTAAGTTTTACAGGGTGTATAGGCTATATTCTATACCCCCCAAATATATATAGGCACCTATTTTTGTAATCACCCGCTCTTGCGTTTTTGAAGGATTCATATTCCTAATTTTGTCTAGAACGAACTTAACCCATTCCCTACTAGATTGTGCAACCCGCATAGATTTAATCAGGATCTATCAAGTTCCAGTATAATATAGAAAAGGGGTTTACAATGGTCTTGGTAAACAAATAAGAGTAAGAAAAATAGTATGTCAAAGAGGTGAAATATACCATTCATTTGCTTTGATAACCAAACGTCTGCGGTCAAACCCATAAGGCTGCATGATTAAACATGAGGGAAGTGATAATTATATTAATCGTAAACTCGGGAAGTGGTTGAAGGCCGTTGGACATTCTGACAATAATTATATACCTTAATTTATTTCATCCTTTTAAATCAATCATATAATTCGGCCTTTTAACCCTGGGAATTCGACGGGTGAGACCTGGATCTCTGCAGAGCTGCTATGAATATGATTTAGTCTGAAGCGGATATGAACACAGCAGCATACCATACTATATGGTCGGTCGCAATAAGTCTTATTGTGCGCTATGATACGGATATAAAATTAAATCACATACAATTGCCCACTCGATTGATGAAAAGAAGGCGTGTTATGCAATTGAACAGATCTTGTTTAATTTCCACTTCATTTAATCGAGCGTCTTCATGTTAAAATTGGAATGGATTCTTTTATTTTCCCGCTCGAACGTTGATCATTCTTCAACGATTCTTTATACACGAAAATGGCGCACGTCAAGAGAAGTAGATAATGTAAACGAGTGTTGCGCGCGTACGCCGAGCGACGCAAGGCGGCCTGTTTTACTGAGTATAGTTCTAACATAATTCTAAAAGGCGCGCCGGGGCCGTAGGTTGCTTTCCTTAAAATGTTGGCTGAGCTATAGAGTCTACTTTTTATAAAGCCAATATTATATCAATTTGATTGTTCCTCATAATTGTTGGTCCTCTTTACATGCGGTTCCACGTTTCATACACAAGTCACTTGCGGTTAGATGTGAACAATTTACTCATAAGCTAATAAATTAATTGGGACATTAATATTCCTTTGTTCGTATTATGTCGGTTTATTCATTGGTTGTATCGTTTAATTCTTTTCATCCTGTTCATTGGATTAGGGTTATGAATATGATTAATTTACCTAAAATACAACGGTGTATATATATGATTTATTAGCTATGCGGAATGTTGATATTTGTTCGGTTAAACAAGTGTGAAATTGGGTTCCTTTACTTTGCGGAAGAATGAAAAACGATTAAAAGTAATGTGTATAAGATCCAGAACACTGATAATGATACGCATATGCGCTACTCGTGTGTCGCATGCTGCATTTTATAGCAGACAAAAACATTCCCCCTTGGGAGATAATGTTTGTTAACAGATATAAAAAGGGAGCTTTTCTTACAAATTTGATATGTAAAACATCCAATAAAACTTTAAGAAAATAGCCAGAGGTTATGAATATTGCGGTCAGTTTGAACAAAAGGTTAAAAGAGAAGTATTAATTCAATCAAGTCGGATCGGTATCTTGCTGTTATAGCCTGTCGATTCACACTCTGGTACGAATGCAATCATTTTACTTTTAAAACCCCGCCTTTCCGAACAAAACAGTATTGGGATGGGGGTGTGAGGACACCGCCGTGCTTTAAGAGGATAGGCGCGACATATTAAGTAATGGAACCGTTTTGTTATAATTCCTACGATTGATTTAAAATAAAATTGGAAATCCTTTGCCAATCATATCAAACAAAATGCGACGTCGATACAACCAATCATTATAATTTTCCATTATTTCATGTCAATAGTATGATATCAAACGTTTACTTTCTTATAGGGACTTTCATGAACGAAAGGAATCATTGGAGTTGTGAATTACCACAAAGTTAATTCGTATATGAAAATGGTACATCGCAGTGATTCGAACGACATATGAAAGGGAAGAGAGCAGTTAAAACTAAACTGTTAACAGTAGATGAAAACAATTAAGAACTTATATCCATTACCCGAGTAAAAAAAAAACTTTTTATTTGAGATAAAGTTATAATTCAAGGGTAAGAGAATGCGAATAATATTATTGAAAAGGAAAAGAAGGATGATGATGATGATGATGATGATGATGATGATGATGATGATGATGATGATGATGATGATGATGATCATCATCATGATGATGATGAGGATGATAATGATGATAATGATGATGATGATGGTAATGATGTTGTTGATGATGATGATTATGATGATGATGGTGATGATGAGTATGATGATGATGATGATGATGTTGATGATGATAATGATGATGATAATGAGGATGATGAGGATGATGAGGATGATGATGATGATGATGATGATTATGACGACGACGACGACAACGGTGATAATGGTGGTAATGATGAAGGAGAAAAGGGAAATAAATAATACAAACAGTTTTCTTTGAACAGGGCTATAAAGTCTTCAGAACCACGGAGAAAAAAGTTAAGCGGCTTCTCTGTTAACGATGTAGGCGAACGGCCGGGCAGGCGGGCCCGCAAGGTGGCGTAAGGCGCGCGTAACCCGAAACCATAATCCTACAACAGTATACCGTATGTGCTGGGAGGGTTCGCCTGTGTAGGTGGCGTACACCACACGTTCATCCGATAGCAGAAACCCGTATGTCTATTGACTTTGAAGAGAGGAACAATTAACAGCTCGTTTCGAGACTTTTACCCCTCCTTCGCTCGTTATTTGCATCCGATTTTGTTACATCTTCTCTTTCTAGTTCTTATTTTTTCCTTTTCTTTTCCAAAGGTGTGTGCATCTATTTTGCCTACTTTGATGTAAAAAAGTTAACAATTCTGTTGGTCGTTAATTCGCTATATAAACCTGTACATCTCAACTTTAATTCACACAGGGGCGTCGATCACGGGGGGGGGGGGGGGGGATGGGGGGATATATCCCCCCAATATTTGAGGTGGGGGGGATGGCCTGTATTATCATCCCCCCCCCCCCCCCAATATTTGGGAGGGTAAAAAAAAAAGAAAAAAAAGTGTACTGGCGCATGTAATTGTGGAAGAGGCTACTATCGTATGTCTTATGTTAGAAAGTCCTTACTCATTCCTCCATAAGCAAAAGAAGTGCGATCCGCCAATTGGTTTTCTGCAAACTTGATTTCATTAATTGTGTTTATCTATAACACGGTAACTCAGAAACAAGTTTATAAAACGTGAAATTGATGCCTTAGGTATGCTCCAGATTGCACAATTTCAAGCCCCAAAATGCAAAAGCTTCCTACCGTGGGAGGGGGGACACCCCCCTCCCACACCCACCCCCCCCCCCAGGCGCGGATCTACGGGGGGTTAGGGGGTTTAAAACCCCCCCCTTGGGCTGCCAAGTGAAAATGTGATGTGCATATTATAGACAAACGCCATCATGGGTTTAAACCCCCCCCCCCCCCCCCCCCCTTGGGCTGCCAAGTGAAAGTGTGATGTGCATAGAAAAACGCCATCATTGTGTCCAGACCCACACAGTATCCGTATCGTCATTGGGTCAAACCCCCCCCCCCCCCCCACACTTAGCAAAATAGCCACAAAAAAATCGCCTCGCCGCTACGCGGCTCGTGGACGATGCTCCGCATCGTCATTGGGTCAAACCCCCTGATCATCCCCCCAACCATGAGAAGAAATCGACGCCCTTTACACAGTTACCAAAGAAACAGAATTAACCAATTTGGATATATATTCCATTACGTGTGTCTTTTTAAAATATAAAATGCATGTAACGAGCACATCTTGATGTAGACTGCTGCAGTCGTCTTCGTATTTGATTTGATGTTTGACCTAGGAAGATGATTTAGGTGAAACAAACAAAGCCCTCACATTGTCCATTTTATAATTCGCTTGCTATACGGACCTTATTCTTTCTTTATAGGAACTGACCACACTATAAGACACCGTGACACCTACCGAGTTAATATATAAAATGATCAGGAAATACTGATTAATGCTGATTAATTATATAGGAAATCCCTTAGAATTGGCTCTACCATATTAGTTGCTTAATTCGTAATCGTATGCATTGGAAGTAAATCTTTTGAAGAAAGGATTTCTATATTATACCGAAAGTATACGACTAAAAAACACACAAGAAAGTATAGAATTCAAATCAAATAAGTTCAAGTGTAATTGCTTATGGTCATCTATTCCTTGGTTGAGATATATATGACAATAATATGTAATGCAATTAGGCAAAATGTAACATGTTACAAAAGAGGTAACCTTTCCCTCTCCGTAAGTGAGCATATCTTGTTGGTATATTTTGCATTCGCGTTCCCATTATCATTCCGCACTAAACCAATAAAATAATGACGGCATTTGTGCTTAATTTAATTGAATATCATTTGGACATTATAATATGCTGTAAGTTGCCGTTCTGCGTCTGGGCCTGATGTACGCTTAATTCATCTAATACATTCCATAATAGACATGGCCGAGAGTATATTAGTGATTAACCTTCAAACTTTCTCCAGTTTTCCGGCTTTCCTAATCGAAGATAAGATGCTACCAACGTCCATTCCTCATCATTTACTCCATGTCTCGCATCCTCTTCATCATCTCCCAACCAATCGCATTTCGACTTGTATATTCAGAGTTAAAGAGAATAAGATACCAGTATAAACATCCATTCTGAATCTATCGAAAATATCTTTACATCACTCTCATTCTCTCACCCATTTGCTCCACGCAAACCATCTCGTGGTATAAGATAGATTAAGATACCACCAACATCCATTCCACATCTCTCCATCTCTTTGTATCACCAACACACTTGATCTTACTCCATTTTCTTTCACCATGTAATTCATTGTCGAAATATCCAAGAATAAGATATACCACATACATCAGAATATTCTTTTCTGCAATCCTCTATCATTTTCCACGTCTCTCGCCCTCTCTCCCCCTCGCTCTCCCTTTCCTTTCCGTTTCTGTCGCGTACCGTTTCGTGATGTAAGAGATGAGGGTAATAATGGAAGGGGTAAAAAAGGTGTTACGCATTTTCATGTCACTAGCCAACGATGGTGGAAACTTAATTTAAGGGGGTATGCGCCGTGGGGCCGAGAAGGGTGTCAAATACATTACGAGAGCGGGTAGACGGAATCTTGCGACTATCTGCAGAAGACGACTAGGGGTGGGGTGCATTGGATGCTGGAGAAAAGGTGTGAAGAAACAAGATTGGACGAATGTACTCCTATATATTATACGGGCTTGCCCTTTAAACGTCTCGGTTAATTCAGCGTCTCATGTACATACGGTACATCCAATATGCCATGCTTGTGCTTTGGAATCTGTATAACGTTAGACTTGTATCGTTTTAGTTTCAGAATAGACTGCAAAGTGTATTTCTTATCAAATCTAGGCTCTTAACATGCTATTTATTAATGTAGAGGAGATGAAATTAAGTTTTTAAAAAAAAGACACGACTTTTTGTTTACTTAAATCTTCATGGTTATATGATTGAATTTTGTTGTAATATAGGTTGGGAACATTTTCACAGTTTTTAGCGAGTTAACAAAACGCACTACGTAACAAAAACAAATACATTTTCAGTACAATTCTTCCAAACCATCTGGAACTGAATTCTAAAAGCAACAATTTTGTTCTATCAAATTTAGCTGGCTTCGGTTGTGTTACTAGGAAAACAACCATGATATTGCAACGAAGTCATGATATGATATGACAGCTGTATGTTTATATAGGCTAATCCCTTTGATTATGGGGGTATCGTCTTAATATATCCTAATTCAATTATCATGACGAAATGTCAACTTTTAACTATACGATTAATCAAAGAAAACGAGTAAAATACTCGAGGGTATTTTTCAAGTGTGGTGTTTCACTCGTGTAAGTACGTACAGTATGTATACGCCATGTGGCTCTTCATAGCAATAATGTCGTCATCTTATGAGTTTATATTATGAAGTGTCCTTTCTCCCACCAGTCTAAGTTTAATGTCAACATTTTTGCTGGTTGCCGGCGGCAGGTAAAGTGTTCCTCGGTCAAAAAGTACAAACAGGGCAGCGAAAATAAAACACGAGGTGATATAGATCAACAAATGTTGCATATTGCGTGACAGAAGGGGCGCGCTCTGCAACTTCAGACCGACTTGTAGGGGGGTAATCAACAAAAGGTGGCGTCTTTTCAACTTGGAGCATTAGAGCTCCAAGCTAAGTCAAATAGCCCTGGGTAGATGCATCAGATATGTATAATGATTACATCTAGACGTCACAGATCTTCTTGAAACCACAGCGTGAGCTTTGTCGGTTGGTTAACAAGAGTCAAAAGGGGTACAACGCATCATGATGAGAAGTTGACGTCAGGTGGCGAAAGTCGAACACCCTTCGTCATTGTCTGCCAAAATGAATTAATTGACGGAGGATCAGTTAGTAGCGATTGCCACTGCCCTAGAAAAAAAGATGCAATGGAAATTAATGATAAACAAGCGGCAACCATACTGTTAAAGCAATCGCAATCGTGAACGGGATTAATTTTTTTTGTATGGAATATTATTTAGATTAAGGAGGAGAAGAAAAAAGAAGAAGAATCGAAGTGTGGTTGAAAAGTGGAATTGTTTAGGTCTACCCCCGGCGAGCAATGGTGGCGCGCGTATCGCCATACAAACGCTCGAGGCGGGAAAACACAGTGGAAATGATACGGGTCCGAATCAAACAGACGGCAGAGGGTGTCGGGAAAACAGTGGGGGAACGCCGGGGTGGGAACGGAGTTAAATCGTGTTGCTCCCTTTCAAATCAACATCCCCCCCTCGTATGTCATTATCCAAGAGATCATGGCATCACCAGTTAACTTCATGGCGCCTTGTAATACCGACCCCCGGTATAATATAATGTACCACCCACCCCGTTATCCCCTTTGGGCTTGTGTTTGATTTATTTGATTGAGAAATGCAACGCATTGCGTCGTGCTGATTATTTTGAATATGTTTGTTTATTGAGAAGCATTAAGATGATTACCCAGTATAATATCAATCGTCAATTTTCTTTTTTATAAATTGACTGATAGGGAGGATGAGCCAATTGAGATTACCAGTTATGAATTGAACCCTCGAGATATTGTGGTGTAATATCAATTTTAATCCCAAAGACTGGAGGGTTTTGTGTTTATAACTTCAGGAATCTAACTTGAAGACGTGATATGCATGGGTACATGATTGTTGCTCTTTAATTACCGATGATGAAATCAGACTTCTAGTTTAATCCAATCAAATTAGCCTTATGTGATGCTAAATAAAGACAGGTACATGTAGAATAAAAAAGTCTTTGAAGAAACGGAATCAAACGAATATTGAGGAATATATATATATATTAACACGTCACCGTTATTAATCATCGGTATATAATATACTAGATGAATTACATGTCGTGTTTATACAACGCAATCGACCGGGAGTGGTGCGTGAGGATTAGCTTAATACATTCATTCTTGCGCGCTTATTTTGATTTCCAAACCCAAAACATTTTCTTATTTTTTCCCCTCTCTTTAATTCTCTCTTATTTTATGTTTTTTCATTGTGTGTTTATTTACCAGAATAAAAAAAAACGAAGACTATCATACACGCGAGTACACCTTCTGCTTAAGCAACTGAGTGGTATCGATGAGCCGCTAAAATAACCTTCTTTTCGTTTCATTCCACACAAAATAACACGAGATTTGGTTTAAAAGGCTGGAGCGTGCTGACATGTTAATCCCATGTCCCCTTTTTAAAGTATGATATTATTATTCATATGGTATTTTCCACCTTGCTGGGTACTGTATTGAGCGTACAATATCCGCACTAAAAAAACTTACGCTTTGATAAAAAATATCATTATGCCAAACACAATTATAAGTATCTATAATAATTATTCCTCATTATATTAAAAATCTATTTCAATTTTTGATAGACGTTATATGAGTTCAAACGAAATCTGTCTAAAATTTTTGTTTTTGTCGATGTTAAACTAGCTTAAGATTAGTATTCCTCTTAATGAGACAAGGAAATATATTAATAATATTCCTTTTCATTCTCATAATTATAATAAATCTACATAATATGTAGATTTATTATAATTATGAGAATGAAAATGAAAGGCCTTTGTCATTGGCAGGGGTTCGCTTTATATCATTCTCTCAATATTTCACCCCGACCAAAATGACCTGCTTTTTAAAATCTGCACACATGGCATCAAATTGGCCGTTTGACCACGTGACATCATCAAGTGGCAGAGGCGCCACAGGACTGTCTCTTTATCATGTGTATATAATATACCCGGACCAAAGGCTAGTCTCACCTTTGCCGAATTTGACGAGTGTTAAAGTTATTACTTAGGAGGTTCTATTTTCAACTTCCCAAACGGATTAATTCCATAACTAATTTTTTTCCTTTACATTAAAAAGGCATATATAAAACCTGATTCTTCATTTGGACTAACACAGAAGTGTGACTAATATATGAGTAATATATTATGTTGTAACATCTTGTTTGTGTAATCATTGCATTCCGTGACCGCTATTTACAAAATACAAATCGCTTAATGAAAACAACGTGTAAAGAACTAAATTAGAGCGCGGAACTAATTAATGATTATTGCGGAATGAATGCTTTCGAATAGCTCACTATTTTCCAGTTCACTTAACGGTACTGTTATCACTGTGGACGAAATTCCAGCGGTGAAAATAATCGTTATGAGAAATAAATCTACCCAGAATAAAACGGAGATCGCAGTTATAGTCGATGGCTATACACATCATACATAACATTTACCTTGAATTGAGGTTAGGGGATATGCAAAAAAAGAAGGGAAAAAAATCGTTCCGATATTTCTTTGACATTGATTTCTTTCTTCTTTTCATATTCCATTCACTGCGTTCACCGCAGACTGGTGTTATAACGAAAATGAAAATGGGAATAAAAGGAAATATTTTCTGCTTGTTTAGATACTGGCTCCAGGAGCGGTCGGTGGGGTTTCAAGAGCCGGGCCAGCCTCGGCTGAGAATCGTGGAGAGAATAGGCGGCCAAATGGAGGGGAAATAAACGCTCTTTTACCATGTTTACAGGGTCTTTCTCTCTCTTTTCTTTTCGCGTGCTCACTCCGGGTACTTGCCGCCAGACTCGGATAGTTCCGTCGAGTTCTTTGAGAAGACTCGGTCGAACCAGCGAGGGGTCCAGAGGAATGAATAGGTGGGACTAAGGGGGTGCCCATAGACACCCTGTTGATCTAACCCCGGTCTTCTGCCCAGTTTTGTTCTCCCTACCCCGTCCCCTTTCTCAACTGGCGCCTGAAATTTATCCAAATAGTAATCAATTTATGCTTGAATTGGTCCAAGGCTTTTGATCGGGAAAGTTGCAACTGTTGCCTGAAATATATCGTGCTAATAAAAATCAGTAGACGGTTTACATAATTCAGCCTTTTTAGAGAAGAAAAATACATCGCCAAACGCGTACATTCAAACTCCCGACAATGCGAATTGCTTTCGGTCCTTCGCATAATGACAATGGTGCGACAAAATCGTACAATATTTACGCGATATGTACTCATTTTGTATCGGATATTTACGAAGCTATTTTTATTCAGACTTGTGGTTTGATAATTGTATTACGGGTAAAGATAAGAATTGTTTTCGACTCTCTGTGATACAGTAAACATGGAAGGACAAAACGTGTATGATAAAACTAAATTGACAATAATCTAAATACAGTAGCATATGCAGAATATACATGACGTATTTCGTGCTGTTAATCCTTGTGTGGAGGTATTGCATATATTTCT
>JBAMJV010000615.1:32500-221893 GCA_037951105.1 Echinarachnius parma
CATGCTGTAGTATGAGGCTTGTCAGTTTGGAGAGATCCGTGTGTTCTAATGACTGTGTAGCCGTTACACATCATATAGTTAGAACCGCGGGTATCGAGTGTTGGTGTGAACACCCAGACATGTCACAACACTTAACAATGTGCACACAGAATAGCGGTTTCACACCTGAGAATTAACTTCCACCTTATACGTAGCTCTTCCAGAAAAAAAAAAAGATGAAGAAGAAGAAGAAGAAGAAGAAGAAGAAGAAGAAGAAGAAGAAGAAGAAGAAGAAGAAGAAGAAGAAGAAGAAGAAGAAGAAGAAGAAGAAGAAGAAGAAGAAGAAGAAGAAGAAGAAGAAGAAGAAGAAGAAGAAGAAGAAGAAGAAGAAGAAGAAGAAGAAGAAGAAGAAGAAGAAGAAGAAGAAGAAGAAGAAGAAGAAGAAGTCGTCGAAAGAGGAGGAGGAGGTAGATGAGCAGAATAAATAGGAGGAAGAGGAGAAGGAAGAAGATGAAAATAAAATATTATACTAAAACAAATATTTAACCTTATTGGTATTTTATAATGTTTTTTGTTTTTTTCCGAATCAGATTTACAATTTGCGAAATCGAAGATAAATAAAGTTAAACTTTATTCTAATCATTGTGAAATGTAGTTCACATATGTTAAACAAAGTTATCAAATATAATATTCAGTATAATATTCAATGGCATTATTGCTCTTGCAAAAAGGCATATGGGTTAGCAAAAAGACATCTGAACTTGTATGAATATATATTCTCATCGAATAGTTTCCAATTTAAGTAGTTGTATTGTTCCGATTTCCTTGGAAAGGGAGGTTTGGGTGTTCACTTCTCATTCATTCATACAAATTTTACATATTCATATTCATCCCCCTAAACAATGCGGACCCCTTCCCTGAACAATGCGGCCACTACATTGTATTACAATTGCGGGTACGATTCCTTTCAATCTGGGCGTCCACTATGTAATCACCGCCCCGCAGCTTCCGCGGGTTTGCGTAGCACCAGACCGCTCGCACAATAGCTGGTTTTGCGACTCTTGTTCGGGCAACCGCGGCTCCAAACTCGTTTCTTTCCCCCTCCTTTATTTGTTTCCTTTTCCCCTTCTGTTTGTTAAATTAATAATCGCAATTTGTAATCACAGCCGCGGTTAAATAATCTCTGTAATGGTGCTTGTTTCTCTTGATTTGTTATTATCAAGGTCGACATCTTGTGTAATTCTATAAAACAGCATGAATTCACTCTATGCACATTCTCGCCCCGCTTGTCACAATCATCAACATAATCAGCATGATGACATTGATTGATTGATATTATTACTTTTTATGATGTACTTTTTGCGGATTACAAAGCATAACTTGTTATGATCTATACTACTTTATTGACGAATAACAATAATATTTGTAACGATTTCACGGTCAGGGGTAGCGAATAAAATGTTGATCATTGCCAATAAGTTTAATTTCATTTACGAACACGCAAATAAATGAAGTAAGTTTAGTACAAATCTACAAAATGATTCATAATAATACCTGTAATAACATAAAGCACTGCTAAATGCCATTAGTAGCTTATCTTATTGTAACATTTTCATTACCATGGTAATATGACAAGTCGTGTATCTAGATATCTATTATTTAGAATTGATCCATGTTGAGTATTAAACACAAACCTTTCTTAAACGACAACATTAACACAGGTACTAAAATCCTACGTTAAAATGTGTCATCCTAAGTTGAACTTAACTCTAAGTTGGACTAAGCCATAATTATGTAGCCTTGTAATAAAATATATTCAAAAGCAAAAAGGCAAGTATCTTAGACTTTTCAAACAATTTACACCAAGAACATGAAATCCCCTTGATCATGTTGATAATAGAACATATCAATGATTTGAATCAACATTGTATGCCTTTTAAAAGGACTTTTACAACAAAAAAAATGTAAAGAGACTATTAACGGCTTTCCATAATGTGTAAGTCCAACTTAGAGGTAAGTTCAACTTATAGGATCTTTGTGAAACACCCGGTATAAGGCCCGCCCGGCAGGGCAAGCAAAACCCCCGGGACCCGACCCTGGATCTCGGCAAATAAGATTTACAAGATCTCTGTTTGTCGACCACTTCTCGAGTGTATTCAGTTTTGAGTCAACTACTTCTCAAGAGGTTTGGTCGATCAATACCTGAATACTTGTTGCGGAATTCAAGAGGACCGATCTGATTCAAATACCAATTTGGTTCCCCCCAAAGAAAAATAAATTCTCTGCCATAATAATGAATTATTGTCTGTTTATATGCATTTAAATAGTTATGCTGTTTACATCAAATTCAAATCAGTTCACTTAGTTTAGATAAAGCGAATCTGTTATGATTGTCTGGTATAAAACCGCATTCAAAACGTTTTTCTTTCAATTCGAATGAGGAAAAACTCGTCCATTATAAATAATACAATTTTACAAACTTCAAGTTCAGGATAGCTGTACTAATTTGTTTGGTTTCTGGGTCATCCATAGTTTATTAAAGACCGCACCACCACAACACCGGTGTATTGATCGGATATTGTAAAAAAAAAAAAAATGAAAACATTATATTCATTTTCTATAATTGCAAAGAAGATTCATGTTAAAAGGATAGTTATTGTAAATAATAATGCACAACCATGATTTTACACGGGGTGTTCGCGCGTGTGTGTGTGTGTGTGTATGTGTGTGTGCGTGTGTGTGTATGTGTGTGTGTGTGTGTGTGTGTGTGTGTGTGTGTTTGTTTGTTTGTATGTATGTGTGTGTATTTGCAAGTGTATGTGTGTACGTATGCGCTTGTATACGAAAATGCACATGTATGCGTGCGTATGTGTGTGCGTATTTATGTATGTAAGTTTGTGTGTGTGTGTGTGTGTGTGTGTGTGTGTGTGTGTGTGTGTGTGTGTGTGTGTGTGTAATTATCGATACATGCAACATCTGATAATCATGAATATTTATATAATAGCCGGGATATTAATTAATGTGTACATGAATTTATATACAATGACAAATAAATGGCACAGAAAAATATAATAAACATGATAAAAACATTTTTAGGGGAATGTTATGACAAAAACATATAGGCCTGTAGTTAGAGATAAATGTATATAATTTGCAATTAATTCAAACATAATAAAGAAACTGACCAGAAATATATAATGTGATTGAAAAAGAGCAAAGAAATTGGGATTCCAATGGGATTCGAACCCGAGACCTCCGGATTGCTAAACCGGTGTATATAATTTGCAGTAAATTTGACTCACCTCCCCGCTTTAGTGATGATCATTTCTGTTCCGATCTCATGGAACTTGGTCCAAAGCTCGCGCCCTTCCAGTGTGACTTTGATGTCCTTCGTAGCGGGATTCTGGGCGGCTAGGTCAGGGGGACGCATCGCTGCAGCGGCGGCCATCATCTGCTGAGTAGCAGCGGCCGCCGCGCTCTTGTGATCGCCCGACGGGGCAGGTAGCGGCGTGAAGTCGCCGAAATGACTGCTCCGGTCTGCGGAAAAGGGAAATTATTTTTTAATATGTGAGAATTGATATTTCAGTTGACTTAAGTCATTTATAAAAGAGATGGATGTTACTTAAATCTTCCATAATCTTTAAGTCACCAAATATGATTATAATAATTATATTTGTTTTAATGAAAATAACATTGACTCACGTGCATGCACAAACATTTGGCAATAAAACTTAGTTTTATCCTATTTAATATTATTATTATTGTATGAAATAAATCGGAAAATTAATTTACAAAACATATAGTAACAAAATATTCTTGTATTAATTTGTATAAATTCAGAACATATATAACTATTCATCGTCTTCATTTTACCGACTGATCACCTCATTTTTACAAGTCAAGATATTTTTCAATATATGATTGTATTTACTTGTTTCGTACAATTTGTCATCCGTATAAAATACTATGCAAAAGACAATTTCATATTCATTAAATAACAATAAAAAATCGTTAACTGAAGTGAATGACAACCAAAGGCAAGTCACAAAATATGTTTTGTATGATTATTACAATATAATGTGAGCAAGTAAATACAACAAGCAACATCAAACGTATATGTATAATCTTTATTAATAAAGATTACATTTACGCTACATGTACATGTTTTATGTTTTTTGTTTTATGTTTTATGTTTTATGTTTTGTCAAAGTAATATATAGCTCACATTCCACACACGTTGGGCGACTAAACATGTATAGATACAACAATATGCCAACAACAGATCGAATATGAACAAATAATTACAATCCATCACAACCATTATGATCTATTATACGACCCCTCCCCCTTATCACTCCCCGGTGGAAAGACGGGTAGAGATCGACGAATGGAGCCTTTTTGTAGCAAAGGACACTAAAAGCCATACGTTAGAAACTCAGTCATTACACTCTCATAATTACGATTTGAAACGTGTGGTGCGCTCATTATTAGAGAAATAATTACTGCATTTTGATTTGATTTGATTTGATTTGATTTGATTTGATTTGATTTCTTTGTTCCACATTTTCAACAACGGAATATGAATACAATACTTTCAGAAGGAAATTATATTGACATTTCTTAAATACAAAATAAAACGAATCTACATTTAAGATATTGAAGAAAATAATTTGATTTTCAATCGTATACATGTTAAAGGGATAGTTGAGTTCTGGTAAGGAGAGTACAGTTTTAGTGAAACTGAATTTTAGTAACCAAAACCTGCATCATTACATTACAAACTAATAGTTATAACTAGAAAGGAACACAAAATTACAAATGATGTAGTAAAGATCATGTTATCATTCAAAAAGAGCCGTTAAAACGTAAGAGGGCGCTCTCTAAACACTCATCGGTTTCAACCATTTTGAATAAAATATTGTGCATGTGATGCTTTGTTGAAATAGTGATTAGATAGAGAAATAACCAACAACTATTTAAATACCTATTTTGTAACTTTTTTGAAAAGAGGAAGCATTTTTTTGAATTTTTAACGGCTGGTTCAAAATTCTCTAATAAACCCGGGCCCCGGGTTTATTACAAATTGTTATATTTATGGATATTTCAGCCGTTTCTGAACCGATTTTGATCAAACAAAGATGATTTTATTGTTTAAATATTATGCTCTTTCAAATTTTACACTCAATTTTTCATTACCTCACAAACCAATTAAGTAGTCTAGCGCCCTCTCTACCAAAACTCAACTTTCCCTTTAATTGTTATTAAACAAATGTCGATTACCCAATCGAGCAAGTGGAGCTTGAAAAATGAAAGGGCCCTTTGGGTGGTTGACATTTTTCGTGTAATTTTCTTAATATTTCAGTTCATAATCTTCAACCGCAAATAATGCCTCAATTTGACGAGAATGGAGATGCTGCCTTTTGGCAACGAAACCCATCCAATAGATTATCCCTCACTACTCCACTAATGAGCAGTCATAGACATTAGACATTAGTCAAACCCGTCAAAAGATAATTGCTATTATGACGTTCACGTGTCCCATAACATTATGGCAACCCCAACCTACCTATCGACTAACTATCATCCACAATTGTTGTATTTAAAGGGGGAATCTTTACACATCATAATTTAAGTGAAAGAGACTACTTTTTGCTTTCGTTCCACCCGCAATTCAATGTAAAGTTTTCATGTAACGAGATATTTATTTGAAACAAATATAAAATTCACAATTTTAATACAACATGTGTATCATAATGAGTCTACGTGGATATTAACAAAATACTCAATAATATTGCACCAAAAGCTACTTCAAAGTATTACACTGCTTGGCATTAATTGCAAGCAGACAGTATACTTTACGCATTTTCAAATTCTGAACAAACTTCTTGCAAAATAATTAATGTAATTGTAGAAGAAATATATATCTAAACGTGATATATTCTAATAATTATTATGGGGTTGTTGGTTTCCTTTAAAGTTCATTTCAACGACTGCGATGGTTACACAGGTCTATAAAATGCCGTGCACCAGCGTTACGTATAGACTATAGGCCTATAATATTATATACCGCACAGTTTAATGCACAAATGATGACAGTGGCTGTAATTAGGAGAGAAATTGAGAGAGAGAGAGAGCAGCTCGAGTGTTGTTGATTATCTGTTTTAGTTGGATGGTCCTTAATCCGAAGTGACAGTTTTGACAGTTTTGGGGGGATGGAGAGCGCGAGATGTAACTGCTTTCGATTGTGGGTTTAATTGATTAGTAGGTAAACACAACTGACCGCGCTCGACATGTAGCCTATACGCACGCCACTTCCAGTCCCAGTGTAGTATGCAGTAGGAAACACACACACACGAACTCGCTTACACACGCATAAACAAACACACTTAAACACACACATACACTTACAATAATATAAATAATAATGTTTTATGAAAATATGTGTAATTTACGGTAATAACATTCCATACAAGCCAAAATAATGTAGTATATTAAACAGCAGCGTTGTTTATGTAACTGAATACCAAGTCCAAGGAGGTTTAATTTTAAACCTCCTTGTTAATACGTTAGTCGAAAGCGTATTTGGTTACTTTTGTTGTTTGCAAAATGTTTAATCAATGATAGATCACTGGTTATGTATTATGCTTAATGATATTTTGTCTGTGACCTTTATCCATATCTTATTTCGCTGATATCAACACGGATGCCATCCTTCACAGATAAGACATGAGGAAACCACTCTGTCATTGGGGGCAGCGAAGAGTGATAGCCGGTGGGACCCCGAATACACATTGGTTATGAATAAAATATAAGTTCCTGATAGAGTATGTAAATATATGCAGTGCACGGTGCAATGGAGTTGGTTGAACGTGGAATGTGGTATAATAACTATTTGTAGCCGTATTAAGTGAGTGGTGCATCGTAACTCGAGTCTATAGATGAAGGTAACATAATGGTCTTAAAATGTGTTATACTCATTCCAATGCTTTACGCTGAACATAATTTGTATATTTATGTTATATATAGATAAACTTTGGTTGATTATGATTGTTCGGATGTGTTAATGATAATATATCCAAAGCAATAGCATTGTTTTATACTGCGAGTTGGAAAACAAAACACCAATTAATAATAATTAAGAATATATAACTATTCAATTTAAACATTTACAAATTTCCCTTCCATAACATTTTTGAAGATTTAGTTTAAAAGAAAATAGTTTTAGAAAACTCATAAATAATATCAACGTTATTTTATGACATAAAACAAAACAATAAACAAATCTAACCATGTTAAAACCTCAAGAACTAATGAGTATGTTATCATTTACTTTCGATTTAATCGTGAGTTAGGTTTTAGTGACACGAGTTAATTTCTATGTTTTCCTTTTCGTAATCTTGTTGGCCAAGTTCAAATGTAGGACTTTGATTCAATCCTGTTCATCTGGTATAATTATGATCATGATTATCGTTTTAAAAAAAACCTCAAAAATAATTGCTAAAAAATATTGGATTGAAGTAGAAAATGAAACTGAAATACTATAGGAACAAAGTGTCACACAATACATTATTTTTATTATTATTATTATTATTTTTTTTTGGGGGGGGGGGGTTATATTATCAAAATCACATAAATCAATGATCTTTTTCAGTGTATACTATCAATAATGGTAAAGTTTGTATTAATAACCCAGGTGTAGTAAATGGGTACTTGGCAGGAATGTATTCCTTGAAATGCTTGAGCGCTTGAATAAGTCTGCTCGGCTAAAGCCAAGGTATTAATGCTCCTAGCACTTTGAGACTTAACTGAAATAAAGCGCTATATACAAATGGAAAATTATTATCATTAGTAGTAGTAGTACATGTAGTAATACTTGCACATTTAAGAAGGAACCACTACGCTCTAAAGTGCCCTTTGTAACATTCTGCTCATCCTATAAAGAACCTTTTTGCAAAGAGTTATAATTACGTCATATTTTGGTGTAACGTCACTCCTTATAATACTATACTCACCTTCACCTAAACTTCACCTAGACAAACGATTACGAACAAAGCCTAATATAAGATTCCATTTTCTCCATTAAGAAATATTATATATACATTACTGACGGCTCTCTAGAAAACAAACTTTACGCACGTTGGAGTGTTTGGTTATCTCTCGAACACAATGTCGCCTTAAATATCTCTTAAAAAGAAGGAGTGTGAAAAACCACTCTGGAGTTACGGCCAGCGAGTGTGACTTCTTCAATACCCCCCAATCCCTCTCAAATCGTCACGCATACCCCCTTCTCTTTCATTGTCAGGCTAGCTGTTGATATTACCTATATTCATTACTTTATTGGTTTACCTATTTAGGGGAGGAGTTGAACACGGAATTATTATTTAATATTATCATCGCGGTAAAAGAAGAAAAAAATAGATGTGTATGCGTGCTTGCTTCGTTGTGTTTAGTATGCATACAATGTCTTGTTGAATAGGGTAGATTTTTGGGTTGCGTACACAGTATACCTTTGGGAGTGCCCACATGTACCCTCCTTTCTTGTGTTTGTCCCATCACAGCCGTCCCGTGTATCTAACGTTTATTTTAGCATAGAGAGATGGAGGAGTTCATACAAAAGACGATAAAGCAATTTTTCTTCTGGATGTGTGTAAACTTCGTGCTCGTAACAAAACGTCATTTTGGATCTGCAAACTCAAATTCTTCTCTCCGCACACAAACGATCAGATTTGATGACGTGCGAAATGTCTGTTAATGCTTTTGGTGTGGTGTGTTGAAGAATGTTGATTAGACATATAAGAAGGGGTTGTACAAACTTGCCCTGAAACTTTCGTTGTTGTTGTTTTTTGCTGCTCCTTTACTCATACATCTTTTGGAGATATCTCATTTATTTGACATTGTGTGTAATTATGCTTAATGTGATAAAAAGGTATGCACAGTTGACATTCTATAATTGAATGTTCATATGCATTGTATCGCTTCAGTACGAACAAAAATATACGAATAATGACAATTATATTGAGCCATTGTATAATATGTGTGCCTTTGATTATAGCACGATGACAATTATTAATTAGATACTTTTACAATATGTCCACAACTAAAAAGCTCACGCATTATGGATGTAGTAAATAAGTTGGCTTATTATTATGTACGGGACCGAATTGGTGAAACGAATTAATCAACGAAACTTTAGATGGGCAGATAACTGTGTGTACAACCACCATTATCTTGCAGTCCCGAGATATAGGATATAGCTAGGGGTGTGTTAGCTGACCCTTAGCCGCGCCGCCGCAGCCCGCTGATCGAGCTCTGGAAATGCGATGACAGACAGATTCCCTCGTGCTCTGTCGAGCAGTGTAAATATTTAACCACAGATGGGGAATCGGGGGAGACGATTTGTTGATGCTTACATTAAAAGAAGAATTTAAATGAAACAGAAACAAGAAGAGTTGGGTCTTTAGGGACCGAGAGTCGCATCTTAATATTAACAACCATTCCTTCTAAAGGAGATGATGAAGATGTTACTATGTCTAGTACACTGTACGTCTGCATAAGCAGGGAGTGTTTATATTAGGAACTCTTTTGAAATGAAAATTAATCAAATGGTTAGAGCACCGGTCTTGCAATCCGGAGGTCTCGGGTTCGATTCCCCGCGAAGCCATATTTGTTGTTGTTGCTATTTTGTCTTTTGTTTCATATATTGATTTCTGGTCAATTTCCTTTTTGTTTGTATTACTCTTTAGTGGAAGTTTGATAAACCTCCACAGTACTGTTTGAATATATGATGGTACGCGGAAATTTGCGGATATTAAGTTTACATTAAATCTAATTAGATATATCAATAACATGTAGCTTTGTATCTGGTCTAACAAGTTCTGAATGGTATGCAATGTTTCTATCATTAAGATTTTTAGTTTTTAAAATGGTTAAATAAATCGCTTAGCGCTTGGTATGTTATCATTTCTTTATTTAATATGTACAAACTTCTGAAAACATGCAGTTAATAATTGTGTGGAAATTATGGTTTATAAACAAAATGTTATCAACACAGTTAACAAACTCATGATCTATAGAACCTGTATAAATTACATTACAATAGCAAAGGCTTCGTCAATAATTAATATAATCTTGGCGACTTTTTATGTAAATATTGTAAATCGTCGTTTATAAGATATTCCAGATCAGTATCAAAAATCATTTATTTTTCAGAATAAGACATTCATATTAATACATTAATAGGAACGCACAGTATTTATACATCTATAATTATTCATCATGAAACTAACATTGCGTCATAGGCGCTATCATGTACACATATTCAATTCAACTTGACAACATATACATTAAAAGGTTGTTTATCCTTGTGTCCATGTCGAGTCAATTAAAGACTAGGAAAGTTTAGATGTTGCCGACTTACCTGGAATTGTATTTTAAAAAAAAATCAAAACAAACAAATATATACAAGAAACTTTTTGTTTACTATTCGTGATTGTGTCTTGCCAATAATCATAATCCAACATCTTGACAATTAAATTAAAATATTTATCTTGGAATCGATTCGACAACAATAAAACAATAATATATTTAAACAAACAATTTATTTGTGGCCTTACCTGAGTAACCTAGCGAGTTATGGTTAGATGACTGCATGGGTAGGCTCGGGTAGGGGAAGCTTCGAGGGGCGGGGGGCACGATGCTGTTGAGGGCGAAGGCATGAGCCCTGGCCCGGTGGTGGCTTAGGTAATCCTCACCTCCGTCATACATGGTGATATCGGAATCCACACTTTCGCTACTGTGCCTCTCTGTCTGTACCTTGTTACAACTTCACAACTACAACACCGGCGCGGTAAAATAGCACTTCCACTTCGTTGTTTCCACCTTTGGCAGTCGCTGCTTCGACAGGTTGGAGGTAGAGATGCGAGGAGGAGTCGGAGCAAGGATGTTTAGCGGGCACCACACACCAGTGGAGGAGCGAGCAGCGGCACGTAGAGCGGCAGGAATCGCGACACAAAAGTAAGAAAGTTTCGCGTGGAGGGGGCGAGAAAATCGAATATGTACGGCGACGAACTTCTCAGGTGCGAGCGAGATGAAACGAACGTCCCGCTATTATCACTTGACGAGCTCGGATGGCTGAGGATCTACGGTGAATGAGGTATGAAACTACTTCGGTTGTGCGCTAGCGCACGCAAGACACCCCACTTGGTATTCACACTCCAAACTTTGGTTCTGCCGACAAAATTTGGTGTTGGTGTAGTGATGAAGAACTATATTTATATCTCTCTGCGAAATGAATTCGCGAGCTGGCGAGAGCAAATGGGGAAGGGGGTAGCAGGGCATATAATTTTGTATTAGTCGAGAAAAAAAAAGTATGCTCTTTTGGTAGGGCGATGATGGGGGTTTTGTGGCGAAACAACAATTAAAGAGCCATTACGAAGTGGCGCTCGTACTGTCTTTACACACTTTGGGATAAGTAGATTGGAGGGAGCGTTCTCATTGGTCAAATGCTTTCGCCAGTCATGCATCTTAGACCACGCCCACAAATCCGCCGCAATCAGTGAGCTGCTATGCACGGAGAGAGCACCTAACTCTGCGAAATGTACGCCACGCAGAGGCACAAACCCAGCCGACAGTTCAGCGAGATAGCTGTATTGCACAAAATGCAGACATTATTCTCTTCAGCGCTCCTTTTGTCGTTGGCTATTCACAACAGCCGCTGCTTGTTTGACTCAAATTTTCCGGTAGTGCACGTGTGTGCCTTTTCAAGTCGAGCAAATCCCTTATTTATCATTTACAAGCCTCTAAATCAGCGCTTAACTGCTAATCTACTGATTTATTCTTCAACAAACAGTTACATGTTTCCTTAATTATGTCTGTTTTGATAACACGCGAACAGACAAGCAAACAATTTACAATTGCATATATTATCATATTTTCTAGCAAATTAGTTTTATTTGACATGAACTGTAATGATAAGATAATGTTGAATTGTCAAAATCGTGTAATGGGTTTTTTTAAATAATTATTTTTTCATTACCAATAATGCTTTAACTATATTAATATATGTCTTGAATCACATTGTATCTTGCAATGTTTTGCTTCCAGACATGGGGACATAACCATGAAATTTTGGACTTTAAAATAAAACAGTAATCGCAATCGTTCTTTAAACGTATATATTCCCCTATACTTTTTCCATTGACAATTGAATTTACAGCATTTCAGGGTGGGCTGACCACATTTTTGTTGTTAATTTAATTATTATTTTGTGCTTATGTATTTCTTTGTTTTAAGCCAAAAAAGTGGGGGGGGGGGGGGGGGGGGGGGGGGGGCTGCAGCCCCCAGCCCCCCCCCCCCCCCCCCGGTTCCGCGGCCCCTGCATTTTAACAGCATTTAAAAAATCTAAATACCGTTCATATCTTGAATGTAAAGATTATTATTTGAATTTGTTTTTCATTTCTTTCTTCTGTTCGTATCACACACTTTTACAACCTTTTTAACTGAATTGGCTCTATTTGTATTATCTTATGTTTATTTTCTTCTTCAAATCAAACCTTATATTGTACTATCGATCATCTGGCTGACTGCTTCGATGATGAAACAAAACTAAATGTTTTGGGTCCCGCTGCAGAAAGAGATATAATCGATTGTAAGTTACAATTAATAATTGTAAGTCAGATCATGTGACGAAATGCGCAAATCTGATTGGTTGAAATGCGAAAATGTTCTGACTTATTGTAACTTACAAACGATTGTATCTCTTCCTGCAACGGGGCCCTTGTATGACATCGATTGATTTATCAACATGTATGGATCCATTATTGTAATTCATACTTATTTTGTGATTATATTTCAACAGTAAGTGGTGTATCGTTATCTTACAGATTGAGAGTACGTTACTGTACATATTGTCTGTCTCCGGCGTCATTTTGGGCAGTTACTAGTGACTGCACAAACTGTCGCCTGCTATGATTTGTAAGAGGGGGCACAAAATAATTATATCAGAACTGAATAATTCGTTTCCAACATTTGCTGTACACGACTGTCTACCGTAATAATTAAAAAATACAGCCACTGATGATACATATTCCCAAAGCTTAATAACAACAAGGGTTCTTGGAATGATGCGTTGAATACGTTGTCATGGTTGTAGGGATGACGTTTATTTTTGTTTAAAAGTGATCCATTAACTTTGTCAAAATCAATCAAAATCATTTGGAGTTTTCATACTTCTATTGTATTTTGTTGTTTGGCTTTTGGTAACAGAAGAATGAACTGGGTTTGTTTTTCTTCTTCAAATGTTTACCTAATTATGGAGATTTTTAAAGGGATCAGGTAATACGAATACAACAAGGTATGAGAAAACCACTAGAATACTGTTCTAAGTACGCTCTGTGGAGTTGGACAGTGTTACTTTTTAGATCCCGTTAATGAAATTGTAACATTACATTTCCACAATGTTTTTATCAGGATATTTCTAAGACCTTAAATTATATGCAGGTTCTTTCACGATCCTATAGTAACTGTGTAAAATGACACGTATTGTAACGATGTTCGTCGATTTGTTTCTGACGCCCGCGCGCGCGTAACGTAACAGACGACGATGTTATATTCCCCGAGCAAACAGACGCAGTGTGAAAAGTACTACCCCATTAACGCGTCCCCAATGGCCCCACGTACGTACTCGTTTTCATGTCAGTCATCAGCATTCCACGAAAAGTTGGTAATATACCTCACTAACCTCAGTGAGAGTCTAAGGCCCAGCGCAGACATAGCCGACTCGACCCGACCCGACTGGTTTTCAGCCTGATTAACTCAGTATGCGCTGCCTCAGGACTCCGGTTTTGACAGTCAAGTGCCAGTCGGAGGTCATTCGAGCCCGATTCAACACGTTGGTTCGGCTCCGACTTAGCGAAACTGACTCTAGCCTGACTGAAAACCAGTCGGACCGGGTCAAATCGGCTCTGTCTGCGCCGGGCTTAACACAAGATGGGATAAAGACTGGTAACTTCCCGTTCTCGTTCTTTCCATGTGATCACGGTGATGTTGACCTGCTAATCGTTACTTGACAGTGACTGCATGCCATGACAATGGCGTTTCCTTTGTCAAGCTCTCTAATAAGGCATGAGCATACCGTGGCACATTTTTGCCAGGGGGCTGAATTCTGTGGCCCGAATACCCCCCCCCCCCCCCTCTATTCCTGCTTTAACCTGGCAAGCAAACAATTGGTATAATTTTGTTCTGATTTTGTCCGAAAATGCATGAGTTTTGCCTAAATATGACATGAGTTTGCCCAAATATGATAGTGAGTTTTTCGCGAATATGATATGATTTTTTCCCCCCGAATATGACATGAGGCGATTATGATATGAGTTTGCCCAAAATATGACATACATGTGGCAATTATGATTTGAGTTTGCTCGATATATATGATTTTGCCCGAAAATGACATAGTTTGCCCGAATTTGCCTAAATATGACATGAGTTTGCCCAAATATGATAGTGAGTTTTTCGCGAATATGATATGATTTTTTCCCCCCGAATATGACATGAGGCGATTATGATATGAGTTTGCCCAAAATATGACATACATGTGGCAATTATGATTTGAGTTTGCTCGATTAATATGATTTTGCCCGAAAATGACATAGTTTGCCCGAATTTGAGGTGTTTTGCCCGAAACAACTGGGGGTTGCAGATTCCGAACAAAACACATTAGAACGTTAATTATAAGACTGGCTCCTAAAATTTTGTTGTCAACTTGCTTAAAGGGGTAGTTCAGTTTTGGTAGAGATGGCGCTGCACATCACAATTTGTTTGTGAGATAATGAAAAACTGAGTGTTTAATGGCAGAACAAACTTTATTTGGTCAAAATCGACCCAGAAACGGCTGAAATATCAATAAATATATCCGATCTTATAATTATTTGGGGCCCAAATAATTAGATGATTTTTTTTTTATAAAAAAAATGCTTGCACTTTTTCAAAAATTGTCAAAAGCGTTTTTTAAATAGTTGTTCATGATCTCTCTATTTAATCATTATTTCAATAAAACATCACATGCATAATTTTGTATGAAAAATGGTTGAAACCAATGCCTTTTCATAAAGCGCCCTCTTGTGTTTTAATGGCTCTTTTTGAATGATAACGGGCTTTTTACTTAGTCGTTTGTAATTTTGTATACCTTTCGAGCATGGTGGAGTTATAATTATTAGTTTATAATGTTACTTTCCAGGTTTGGTTACTAAAGTTTAGCCTTACCAAAACTGTACTACCCCTTTAAAAGATTAGTTTTTAAAGGTCTATACAATTAACATAACAGAAAAATGTGCTTCAACGAATATTTAACCCATTTCCAAAAAGCCATGGTTACTACTAATTGTTTTTGAGTCTGCAGAAATATACTGATTTTTATTATGGCTTAGACATGTTAGAAGTGCTAACGTTCAAAACTATTACGATACCGGAGATCCATAAACATAGATATAATTGACATTAATATTACATTTCGATAATTAAAATGTTTCTGAAAATATATTTTTGGGGGTATATTTTAGTGAAAAGTTTTTGCTTAGAAATAATAATTTCCCAATAATCAAATAAGTATGTTTGTATGTGTTTAAAGGGATCTAGTGACATTGTCAAAACCTTAACAAAATACTTAAAACTATAGCCGTTCTCACATAATACCTGGTTATATTCGTGTTACCGATGGAAGCATACCCATAATTTTGTGTTTCCGAATTTCTCTTTTGTTATAAATATATTTATGTATCGGAAATAATATCGCTAATGATATTCGTTTGTCTCGCAATGTCAAACTAGGAATCTAAACGATCACGACGAAATTTTGGATTTAGAACATGTCCATGGGATAATTTAAACTGTGATCAAGGTTAGTGAAATGAGTTAGCAAAAGCCACCTTGCATTTCCCCTCATTATCCGGTCATATGACATTTTATTTACCATGGAATTTCCACACATCCCTCGATGGATATATCGGGTCACAGAAATACACATTTTTATCAACCCTTCGTCAGTTTTTGCACATGTCAACAAAGTTACTAGATCCCTTTAAGGATTAACAATTGAAGATTTTACCTCAGGCGGCGTGGTCATTGGTCGGCACGCGCTCCGACCACTGCTGACCACTGCTGACCGTCTGGTCCCCAGGGAACCAACAACCGAAGTTCAACATCAGATTTAAGCCAACCATAAAGGAGGTGTCAAAATCCATGTACTTCTTTTGTACGACCGTTTCAACCCTTGTGTCGTTCTTGTAGTATGCGTAGCCCGGTTGCGTATTCTCATGGTTTCTATTCGTAACATGAGAAATAGTCAAATACGTCATACATTTAAACAGCGATGAAATGGGAAAAGTAAAGATAATACGATACACCTGGGTCACAATAGAAAGGTAACTACCATAGTTTCACGAAAGAGCCCGATGAGGAGGGGATATAAGGTAATATAAACAAAATAAAATACGAACAAGACAAATAAAAAGAACTAAAGCAGGAAAAAGAAAGAAAATGACAAACATAGCACACGTGAGGATGTGGAGATAGGGATGCGATGATGATGATGAAGATGATGATATAACACAATGTTGCTCTTGTAATGTAAAGGTTTTTTTCTTCAAATGATGATTATAATGTTATTGATGATGATGACGATGATGATGATGATAATGATAATGATGATGATGATGATGATGTAATGATGATGATGATGATGATGATGATGATGATGATGATGATGATGATGATGATGATGATGATGAAGATGATATAACATGATGTTGCTGTAAGTTGTGATGTAGTTTTTTTTCTCCAAAAGATAATTAAAATGCTAATGATGACGATGATTACGATGATGATGATGATAATGATGATGACGACGTTGATGACGATGATGACGATGATGATGGCGATTATGACGATGATGATGATGATGATGATGATGATGATGATGATGATGATGAAGATGATATAACATGATGTTGCTGTAAGTTGTGATGTAGTTTTTTTGTCTCCAAAAGATAATTATAATGCTATTGATGACGATGATTACGATGATGATGATGATAATGATGATGATGATGACGACGTTAATGACGATGATGACGATGATGATGATGAGGATGATGGCGATTATGACGACGATGATGATGATGATGATGATGATGATGATGATGATGATGACGATGATGACGATGATGACTATGGTGACGATGATGATGATGATGATGATGATGATGATGTTATTGATGATGATAGAGTCGTTGTTTTTGTTAATGATGAGGATGATTATAGAGCTGTAAATGATATAGTTGTAGAAGATGATGATTGGGGTAAAAAACAAAACCCGATGTAATTATTTGTGAGATCGTGTCTTCTTTTGCGTAGTTAAGTTGTGTGTTCCGCGTTTCTGTTGGTAACAGACTGATAGAAGTGCACTATAAAGTTCCAATTAGATCAAAACCATGGAATGGGGTAACATTTACGCATACTTGCGTCAAAATAAGAACTTTCGAAAATGCTGAAAAAAGATAAGAAAACACAGGATAAAAGAAGAACCAAAATGAATAGGATAATACGGAAATCAGAAACACGATGAAAGAGTATAAATATAATAAATATACAACACAAAATTGAGGCTGGGTATATAATAAGAAAAAGAAGATTGTATTTGCAATTGTAATTGTAAGTGTGATTGTGATAGTGATTGTAATCATTCAATTATTGTAATTGATTTTTACATTTTGTTGGGAACGAAAATAAAAATAAAATTAACATTGAAAGACGACTACCTCAACCGTGAAGATTAATTTATAATTATTATTTCGATTATTTCGATCATAACCTAGCGCACTCTGCTAAGGATCAAACATTAGTGAGTTCAATCAATAATTATGAGTCGATCTAATTGATATGAATCGAATCGAATATAACATATAATTATAATATTAAATGTTGATTTTATTTTTAATCATACGTTGGGATACACCTCAAATTACATTTTAATGTTGTTTACGACTGCAAAAATCGTGTTTGTGGCGATACAGAATTGATCACTCGTCAGTTAATGGTGCTCGTGAGAATACAAGAGAGTGAAGTAGACGAGAGATACTGATAGACAGGAGAGAAGGGGAGAGAGGAAAATGGGAGAGAGAGGGAGAGGGTGTGAAAGAAATAGAGTAAGTAAGATAAGAAAGATAAGAATCGGAGAAAGAGAGTAGGGTGATCATCGTGAAAGTATCGGGAAATAGGGGAGAGGGGAAGAAGGGAAGATGTATGTATAGAGGAGTTGCATAAGCACCGTGGGAGTCTTCAAGAAACCTGTCAAAAGTGATACCATTACGAGATGGAGATGGCGAGGGGTGAGGGTGGGGTGGAATGAGAGTGAGGATGGGGTGGGATGAGTTTGGATGGGAGTGAGCAGTGGCGTAATGAGCAAAAACTTTTTTGGGGGGCTAAACCAAATCCGCATCACCACCGGATATTGCGAGGGAGCGAAGCGACCAAGCCCGAAGGAGCGAAGCGACTGAGCGGGGGGAGGGTGTGGGAGGGGGTGTCTCCCCTCCCACGGTAGGGAGCTTTTGCATTTTGGGACTTGAAACTGTACAATCTGGTGCATACCTGGAAAGGAAATTCTGACTTGACGACATGTACTATAATTTGCGTTAGTGCGTCATCATCGTCATGATTCTTAACCAGAAAAGGTTATGATTGATTCATGAAGAAAAACAAAAATGCACCCCCAAACTAATATTCGCAAAGTGACATATTCAGTTCAAACAGTGCATCAAAAGCATTATTTTATGACAAAACAACATGAACATTGTATTCCAGACGTATACAAGACCGATTCCCGAGGAGCGAAACAACAACCGAGAGGGGGAAGGGTGATGGGAGCCTGTGAGGGTGTGATGGTAGGTACGTGGATGCACGGTAAAGGTGCTTTTGCAATGTTTTACTTGAAATTATGCAATCTGGTGCATACTTGGGAAGGAAATTTGACTTGACATGAAGTAAAATCTGAGTTTTCTTGTCTAAAGAAATACTCTTTTTATCAATTACTGTTATGGAATTAAATAAAAGCCATGATTTAAATTTATGGGGGGGGGGGGGGGGGCAAGCGCCCCCAAGCCACCCCCCCCCCCCCCACCAGTACGCCAGTGATGGGATTGAGGGTGGGGTGGGAGTGAGGGAGGGTGGGCTGGGGTGGATGGGAGTGTGGGACATAACTTTCCATACTGATGTCCCACTCGACTTGTATACCACTACATATCATTGGCGATCCTGCGCGAAATGTAATTTGATTAAATAGGCCTAGTGCGCGGAAGGTGAGAATGTGAACTTTCTTTCGTCAATCGATGTTTCTATTGCAGGACAATATGAAGACCTTTATTTGTATATAATCATACAAATATTTATATCTAATTTGATATTATAATGTTTGTTAGTAATCATTGACTGTATTTATTAGCCTCAGAATGTTTATTTTCTCTTTGTTATTGTAAAGCGCAATGATACGCTCTAAAACGGTAATGATATGCGCTTAAAAAAACAATTAATTATATTAGTATTATTATTATTATTATCATTGTTATTATTATCATTATTATTGTTATTATCATTATTATTATTATTATTATTATTATTATTATTATCATTATCATTATTATTATTATTATTATCATTATTATTATTATCATTATTATCGTTATTATATTATTATCATTATTATTATTATTATTATTATTATTATTATTATTATTATTATTATTATTATTATTATTATTATTATTATTATTAATACTACTATCATTACTTTGATAATTAGTATTATCATTATTATTAATAATAATTATAATATGAAAATCTATATAGCTTAGCTAATATAAAGATACTCTTGCGCTTAAATTATCATTATTACTATTAATCATCAGGTCCATTTCGAACCCACACAATAATATTGCGTATTTTTTCAACTGGAAACACACCCCAACATTCTTCTTTTTTTTAACCAAACAAATGTATAACTATTAAATATGTTCATATAGCCTAATTAAGTTAAATTAACAGATGGTTTGCTTGGAATCGTATACAGTAATTATTACTCTATTCTTATAAAGGAAAATCATTATTTCAGACGTGCTTGTTAAAAAAACCTAGAGCATATATGGGACCGCTATGCATTATTAACAAAGGCAAAATGAAAGTAAAGTTGGAAAAATAGTGATTTGTGATACAGCAGAATTTAGACTTTTTAAAAGGGTGACCAAATAATCAGAATAAAAAATGATATAATCCCGAGAGTTTGACTCTAAAACAATAAATTGTCGAGTTTTCTTGCATCATTGATAATCCTTTATCACCGTGACATGTCCAATCACAAGTACGTAGCATCATTGTGATACGTTGAATGTTTTACTGGACTTGAAGATGCCTGGAAAAGGGGAAGCAGTATCCTTAAAGGGATCTAGTAACTTTGTTGACATGTGCAAAAATTAATGAGTGGTTGATACAATGTATATTGTTGTTATTTGATATGTCCACTGGGTGTTGTGTGAAAATTTCAAGTTAAATGGACGTTATATGGCCGAGTAATGAGCAAAAATGCAAAGTGATATTCACTAACTCATTGCACTCACTTGTACACGATTTTGACGGTCCAGTGGATAATTTAACATCTGAACACTTCAATCGTAAATATCTTTTTAACGAAAGGGAAATTTGACAAACCGAAACCTGTCCCATGCTTTTATTGTTAATACAAATACAACAGAGTATGAGGGAACCTCTAAAATTCCAATTGGATTTTGAGGATTTGCACAATGTAACTAAGTCCATTTAAGTACACTGCAGCTCACAAGAGGATGTCGGTTATGGGTTAGCACAAGGAGCTGATGATGAGCTGGATTTCTGTCGATGATGATGAGGAGGATATTATTTTGGAGAAGGCCGCATCGGGATATCGGATGACATTCCATTCTTGACAGACGACGAGAGCAGAACGATATATCGAATCAATCGATCATCCGTTAATACAATTCTAATTTTGATTCTTATAATTATGTTTCATCAACCCTTCCCATCCTTGCTCTATGATACTTAGTATATGTTCATCTGTTACATTATTATCAGACAGATAGCCGATAATTATGTTGATTTTTTATATATTTTTTTTTATTTGGGTTCAGATGTTCGCGGATGTTGGCGCGCATAGTAAACGATGAGGCATGTCATAATATTAATATAATACGATAAAAGGCTTATAATAATCGTATATAATACTAAGAATTTGATGCATGATAATAGAGAAGCGGTGCGCACTATTTGGTTACTTCGTCACGGCTGGCTACCGCTCGCTTCCCGGAGCCCCAGCCGTCGCGCAGGCCGAGACATTCTCCCGTGCCTTCACGCACCCCTAACCACTGATTGCGCCGCGCTGCCTTTCTATGACTAGCAAATGAACCAAAACGAAGAGGCTGAACTTCGGCGTAGTGTCGGGAGGTACATCTCTCATCTTTCCTCGCCATTTTCTCTATCTCAAATGCGTCGCGGAGCATTTTTTTTCCTTGTGTCTCTTATTCTCCCCCTCATCTTTCTCTCTCAGTTGACAAATTGGTCCCATTTCGGGCCATTCAGGCAAAGCGATCGCTCAACTGCATCCGAGACAGGGGCATTATAGAACAAGACGCGAGAATAAGCGCGAGATAATGGGGTAAAAATTGAGTCTCAAAGAAACTAAATAGCTGCCTGGATGGGCGAAACTACAGAGGATTAAACAGTAGGTGACAGATGGACTTAGTTACCCGTCGGTCCAGAGACATTTATATGCCGTTTAAATTTATGTTGATTATGCGCACGCTCTGATAAAGAAAAACAAAATCAGATATAGAATTTATGATATTTTCCGTTTATTGAATAAGTAATTTTGTATCGGTGACCGGTAATAGCGAACAAATTAACCAACAATACCGTGTTGATGGCTAAGATCACGATCGAATAAGATTAAAAGAAAAACCCGACATCAAAGCAAACAAATACAAGCTGTTATGTTGTGACAGATACATTATGTCAACATTTAACTCTTACCATGCCAGTATAATATAGAACCCCCTGTGCATGCCACCGTAACAATGATGTGTAATCTAGACTGTGCAAAAAAAAGCAATTCTGGATTTATAATATAATGAAGAATATGGTATGCAGATTATAGGACTTATTTAAATATCGGTCGGCAGCGCGGAACAATATTATTGATAGTATATAATAGATATATATAAAGTTTTTGCCAATCAATAAAACAATACATTTGCATGGAGTACAATTATTAGAACAATAATAATTAATTACAAAGAATTCATTTGAGGTTGTGATAAATACAATTTCAAGTTATGTACATAGTGTAAATAAGTTAATTAAGCGGAAATGTATTTTTAAAATATTATTTTGTGTAATGTATTATTATCAGGGCTAACCTCGACTAGCATTGTCCTATTTTGTTAGCCCCTTTTGTACATTCTTATATTGTATTATTAATTTCAAGATGTATTATTAATCTGTACTATGGATATAAATATTGTTAAAGGGATAGTTAAGTATTGGTCAAACTTAACTTTAGTAACCAAAACCTGCACCATTACGGTACAAAGTAATAGTTATAATTTCACCATGCTCGAAAAGTATACACAATTACAAACGACTAAGTAAGACCCCTGTTATCATTCAAAAAGAGCCGTTACAACTCAAGAGGGCGCTATTTAAAAAAAAATATCGGGGGGCACTTCGGGAAATACCAATACTCAACGGTACCTTTAATTGTAAATAATGAACTGATTATTATTATTATTGACAATATATAAGTATAGTTTATATAATGCAACACATGTGCCAGTCGGCACGTATATATAGCAAGCCATGCGGCAAACGTGGAGATTGGCGCTTAGAACGCAGAAAGTGTTTAATATAAAGGTAAAGTAAATTGTGTTCAAGCAACCACATGTATACAAAATAATATAATGTCTACAACGCCCATCTTCTTGATTCATATAATCATGTATGTATCTGAAACAGTTTACAGATAAGCATACATTATCTATAATTTATGATTGTATCTAAAAAGACCAAATACATCAATACCCTTATTAAAAAAAAACATTTTCTGTTTAATTTTGGGGTTGTTTATCTATTTAGTGAAAGGTTACAGCCATGCATGGCTTTGAAGTGTTGAGGCTTTAGTAAATAATCGGGTAAGGTATCTCTGGAAGGCCGAAAATGAATGTAGTGCATGATAAACGCCAAACATGTCAAACGTGAGAGGACTGTCAACATTATTATGAAATGTGAAGATTTATAACGTTGTCTCGCCGAGTCGTAAATCAAATTGTCGACAAAAATGATTATGAATGTATTTTGTTTAATTATGGGCTTAGGCGCATATCTATTAATTAAATAAGACCCATAAAACTGCCCGATAAAACAATATAATTAAAGGTGCTAAAGTGCAATCTGTCATGCGAGCAAATTTGCCTTGTATTATGTAAGTCTAGTTAACATTTTCATAGGAAGGTGTTTCGTTTTTTAGGACTACGTCAAAATAGTTGTACTGTAGTACTGTAGTACTGTATACGGTAGCCGGTGATGTCTGTAATTATTGTTGTACCTCACTAAAATATCGGTTATAATTTCTCAATTTAGCAGAGTTTATAGGTTACTATTAATCTGATTTAATAAACAATATTTAGCTCAATTAAAAAATTAAATGGTACGATGTTAAGATGATTCCTGATATATATTTGTACATGCAGAGAGCAATCAGGTAGGTAAGTGAACAACTAAACAAATCAGGCCACAGTAGATTAAAAACACAGATAATATAACATTATATACATTTCTGGAAGCATGGTAAGAGTGCGTTTATCTTATATTCCAAATCTTACTTTACACATGTCTCCTCCCCCCCCCCCCCCCCTTCTACTGCAAGGCCGGTATCAATTCAAGCACTGCTTTAACACGATATCGGTAATTTAATTTCTCCATCTTTCTTTTCTTTCCCAATTTATTATGAAAGACGTTTGTAAATTAACTTCGTATATTACTTCAGTTCGTTCATGTTATATTATTGCTCAAATGTATCGATTGTTATGTTGCGTTAATATTGTAAATATGGAAAATGCAGAAATCAAAACTGAAACTGAAACTGAAAGTAAAACTAAAACCATGAAAACTAAAATGATATATTTTCAAGTCAGTATTTGAAACGTGAACGTGTTTCAGGCTAAACGTTTCACTTGAAATAGGATAAGTCTGAAACACGCGTCGCAATGTTGATTATTAGCTAAACTGGATGACATAAACGCGTATTTAGGGAGATCTATACACTGAAAGAGGGATGTATCTGTAGCGGTTTTGTGGGATAGGAGGACGAGGAGGAGGAGGAGGGTATACACGCGGTATCGGATGATAGAGTAGCTAGAGGATGCGGGGAAATCCACCGGAGCGTGACCGGAGCGGAGATGCATGTTTGATGAGGCGCCATACCGCAGGGGATACCCACGCACACCGCTGCACTGCATCATCAACATCATCATCGGCCATGTCGGGAGAGAGGACAGAACATCGCGGCAGCAACATCCTCCTCCTCCTCCTCCTCCTTCTCCATTCCTCCTTCTTCTACCTATCCTCCTATCTCTCCCCAAATAGATGCAACCAAAGTACGTTTGTTTGATCATCATCATCATCATCAACGTCGTCGCCGTCGTCCACATCGGGAGCACATCGTTTCCTCCTTTCCCCCTCCTACTCTCCGTAAATAAGTAGATGAAGCCAAAATGCGATTTAAAATACTTATGAAAGGTCGAAATTGTCGAACGAAAGTAAAATCACATACCGTTATAATACTGTATACTAGTATACAGTAGTATCATAATTGTCATTTTGTAGTAAAAACGGAACATCACAATACCAACATCATTGTATAATATCATCATTATCATCATCTTATAATCATCCTCCTCCTCTTCTTCCTCATCATCAATATCATTATAATTATTATTTGGAGGAAAAAACTAACATCACAATAGCAATGTTATATCATCATCATCATCATCATCATCATCACCATCATCATCATCATCATCAATATCATCATCATCATCATCATCATCATCATCATCACCATCATCATCATCATCAACAACAGTAACAATAATAATGGGTTAGATTTATATAGCGCCATATGTAATACAATAATCTGATAAAATAATCTCTAATTAAAGCGCTATACACTACTATTACTGTATCTCAGTCACAGGATACAGTGCAAGCCCGCACACATTGGGTGCACTACTTCCACTCCCTTTGAAGCATGCAGGGCATGCTCATGGGCAAACAGTATTACAGGTTGTACTATTTAGTATAACTTTTATTTGGCACCATGCATTAAAGGGGTAGTTCAGTTTTGGTAGAGAGGGCGCTGCACAACACAATTTTATTGTGAGGTAATGAAAAACTGAGTGTCGAATTTGAAAGAACATGCAATTTTAATGGCAGAATAAACTTTATTTGGTCAAAATCGGTTCAATAATGGCTGAAATATCAATAAATATATCCGATCGTAATAAATTTGGGCCCCAAATTTATTCGATGATTTAAATTATTATTTTTTTAATGCTTACACTTTTTCAAAAATGTTCAAAAGCGGTTGTTGATGATTTCTCTATTTAATCATTATTTCAACAAAATATCACATGCATAATTTTGTATGAAAAATGGTTATAACCAATGCCTTTTTAGAGAGCGCCCTCTTGTGTTTTAATGGCTCTTTTAAAAAAATGATAACAGGCTTTTTACTTAGTCGTTTGTAATTTTGTATACCTTTCGAGCATGGTAGGGTTATAACTATTAGTTTGCAATGTTACTGTGCAGGTTTTGGTTACTAAAGTTCAGCCTTACCAAAACTGTACTACCCCTTTAACTAAAATGAACCCAAATCATTAGTCTTTGTTCACCATAAACATCCGCTACACCAGAATCGAACGTAAATGGCCATTGTATTTTATTTTGATTATGAGTAAACATGTTTAAAGGCGTACGAACTTTATAATTTAAAAGAATTAAAGATTGATTTCGTTAAGAAACATTTCTATGCATCACTCTGCTATTTAGTGGATTAAACAAAACAAAAACAACAAGTAAAAAACGCCCGATAACCGTTATTTTAGAAATGCAACATTTTGTTCAAGCGTGGTAAAGTTCTCATGGAACAAAATAATAACTAAAAGGCTGTACAATTAGTATTCTAAGCAGTATAAATATTGTTGAGCAATGAATGGATGCTTTTTGTACAACTAGGGGAAGGAGTCAAATTCTATGAAATTTGTAAATTTAGACATTCATCATTAATACGTGTGGAAATGTTTAATGTTCATGCTGAATCAAGAAGGCTAGCCATTTGTGAATGATTGATAAACCGTACATGTCCATCGCTGTATAATTAATCAACAATGTCTTATGTTACTTCCTATATTAAATCATAACGATGGTGTTTAAAATATTTTACAAAAAATCTAACGCAAACTTTGATATCATAGTTTTGGGAATGTTTTTGGAAAACACGTACCAAACTTCTTACAGTTACCATGGTAACACGTGATAATGAAATATGGGAGAAAAGAAAGGGGTGTATAGCATCACGTAATACCACACTGACATCCTATGACAGTAACAAACCCTATGACACATTCGTACCATCATGCCTATTGGGACTAACATTAATGGTAGCCTTTCCTTTTTTGTTAAACTCCGAGGTTATGAAGTTATAATAATGAAGACGAGAGAACTGTTTAAGCCCTGATAATTATGTTGTCATAATATTGTTTTAGATCGAACATAATATTAATCACAATAGACGCACTAATCATACTTACGGACAATTATCATATAAATGTGTGTTTTACCTTTTAGCAAGAGTCAACAGCGTGAGAGAAGTAGCATTCACGTTAGAAATTCAGAAAAACAGGCCTCGTTTTACCTTGATATATATACCAATACAAGAGAACAATTCAAATGTAACTTTATCTACATATTATGCTTCTTTAATGTAGGCCGTAGTATTTACACTAGTTCAAATGAAGTAAAATAAAACGGCTCTTTATTCGCTTATAAGTATGTACAAAACGAATAAACCAACAAACATAATACGGTAACTACTCTCGTATTCTTTTGTTGCTAGTACAATTTAATTTTGTCTGGTAGTTCTTTCGTCCATTCGCATTGTTCACGGACACTTAAATGATTCATAATCAACCCCCCCCCCCCAAAAAAAAAAAAATAAATAAATAAATAAATAAAAAAATAAATAAAAAATCAAGAGAATATTGGCATATTTACAGACATACATGAACGAATTAATTCAAGTAGTTTGTTCTTGTACAGGCGAGAGACTCTAAAGTTATGGTCCATAGTATGAACAACTCTCGCGAACATTTTCATCCCGTATACTAGAGGGATTCAGTTTTTCTTCATTGGAACACGAACAATCGGCCATATGTCAACGAGGGCCCCAGGCCTAAATAGGTACTAATGGGCCTTACATTTCACTTGGCGCATCATCGAACATAAAACAACGCCAATGTGTATCGAAGAAGGGGGCTATACGTTGCGTATATAGGACCGAGAGTGCATGTGCCCTTTTCTCCCCAAATTCACGAGCATCGTCATTGCCCCTTGTTGGATAACAATCCCACCAAACAATAACAACATGTCATATGTTTCGTCCCCTCGTAGAAATGTTGTCATATGTCAATGAACTTTTGATTGCGTTTGAAAAGCGAAAAACGTAATGAGGGGTGCGTTATGGGCCAAAGATTGAAAGAAGGGAGCAAGTTTGGAAGAGTATATTATAAACACACACGGGCCAAGAATTAGAGTTGGGATTTACGCCGGTACCTAGGGATCGGATGGAGGTGCAATGGGTGTATGGATTGACTGGAGTGGAGATGCTGCGGTTATTAGGTTACGGGCGTGCGACGGGGCGAGGAGATGCCACGCGCCCGCCATCCCCGTCATCCCCCTCATCCACGGCCCGCATCAATTCCTCATATAACACACGAGTCAAAACATACACCGGGGACGGTACATCCATGTACAGTACACGGCGCGCGTTAAGATCTCACTTAGTATTCCGCGGAGCACTTGATGTGCGCCTTGACTTACGAACTCTCAACATGACATGTATTTAACAAATAATTATCAGCGCCCTGAACGGGGCGACATGGATTTTAACAGGTTTAGGGCTGTCCCCAGTGTACCGACCAATCACGCAACCACTATACAGACCTCGCAAATTCTTGATTTTGAATAAACCAATTCACAATTAATTCTCCTTTGATGGGGGTGGGGTGGGTATAATATATAGGGCCATAGGGGCGAGGAAGGGCACAAGGCGAATGTCAATCTGGATTTGGCAATGTAACGTTAAGGAGCCCTTAATGGGTGGTAATCCGAAAACTCTACAAAGTGTATATACATTTACGGCAAACAGTGCATGCCCGGGGAGAAAGGGGAAACAAAACATGAGGGGTGGACGGGGAGAGAAAGGGGTATGGTTAGCCCTAGAAGACAAGAGAAGGAATCCTTACAAGAGAATTGAACCGTGAGAAAAATTAGTTACAGAGACAAAACTGAAGCCGTATGTATACGGACCCATGTTAACACCATTGAACACCCTAATCAAGAGAACAATATAATTCCATAAATTGCTCATACTTCGATCTATGCTTTGTTTTAATTTGGTAATTAATTCATTCAAGATTAATTTTCGTGGGAACAGAATACAAATGTGACGCATCCCCCTTTATTTAATATATGATTTAATCAAGACAAGTGAACGAATGGGAATCAAACAACAGCACATTTATACGAGATTATATGAATCGAACAAAATGTCATGTAATGCAAACGAAACTTAAATAACGATTTATAGGAGGAAAGCTGAAAACGTGTACCAATAACACATAGTAAGTATGATAACAATAATAAATATTAATAATTATATTTATATAATACTAATACAAATAATCAAAACTTCAATTATAATAGTCACTATTCAACATGACCATTATTATTGATATTAGTACTTCTATTGTAATTATTATTATTACTATTATTATTATTATTAGTATTACTGTTATTAATTGTATTATTATATTGCAACTTTGTTGACATGTACAAAACGTGATGAATTGTTTATGAAATATGTTTTTTGTGATATGATATGTCCACAAACTGAAGTGTAAACTCATTGCTCTGACTTTGAACACAGTTATATCTTTCCAGTTTTTAACGAAAGGGAAATTTGATAAACCAAAACCTGTTCCATGCTTATATAAGTAATACAAATACAACTAGGTATGAGAGAACCACTATAGTTCTAGTAAGTTATGTGGATTTGGGCTATGTTACTAGATTCCTTTAACATAATTATTTAAGCATTCAGAAAAACTTCAGCACAGCATGCAAATGTTGCTGGGGTAAATATCATAGATCCTATATGGGATATTGAGCATTAATACAAATGTATACGTAATACGATTTTGCATTCCATGACGCAACATTAAAAATCAGCCTTCGTGTATAATGAAGGCAAAACTAAAATGTATAAATAAAATTACATCTATATTAATGAGATAAACACTAAAATGAGGTTAAAATATAAAATCGAAAGCTGAAACTGTCGAAAGGGGAATGAAACAAATTGCCCGGAACCATCGTCCACCCGTATGACGTATGATGAGGCAGTTACACAACGAGCTTGATGAAAAATTAATCTAAAGTCCCCTACCTCCTGAGGTCAGAATCTATACGTGGCTGATTGATGATATTGACATATTGACGCTCATAGGCAGAGGTCGGGGACGAGTGGGGGGGGGGGGGGGGGGGGGGGGGGGGCTATGGATGTCCATCCCCATCCCCATAAAATATCCTCCTCCCAAAGAGTTTTGTATACGTCAATATTTTCGGGAAAACACCATCTCAAACATTGTCAAAATAATGTTGTGCCAAATAATCTTCTTTTTGAGCGAAATCCCCTCTAGTCATTTTAGGAGAAAATCTTCTACCTCGGGGGCAATTTTTGGAGGGCATGAAGATCCCATTTTATAGTGGACAATAATTATTATCCTATTTCGGTGGGAAACTCAATCCTATTCGGGGCAAAATTATCCAATATATGGAGGCACAATCACTGCAATTTAGGACAGGTGGTGAAAATGTCTTCTTTTTTTATTCTTGGAAGGGTCGAGACACACTTGAGGGATGATATTTAGGGAAAATACCTCATGCACATATCCCACCTCCCAGGCCCGTAGCCAGGGGGTTGAGTTGAGTGCGTACGCATCCCCCCCCCCCCCCCCCCCCCAATTCAGAAAGGTCCACTTTTTGTTGGTCTAGCTAGGACCACTTTTATCGGTCTCGGATCCACTTTTGATCGGTCTCGACCATCTAAACCAGTGGTCTCGGACGTCCCCCTTGCTTACACAACTTAACCAGTGGTCTCGGCCTCGGCAAAATGTTTGCGACGAACACCCACCAACTCCCCCCCCCCCCCCCCCCCAGCCCCACCCCCGCTTGCACGACTCAACCAGCGGTCTCCGTTCCGGCCACGTTCGGTATCGGTCCCGTTTTTGTAAATTACGCCCCCCCCCCCCCCCCCCCCCCCCCTTACCCCCACCTTCGGGACAATTTGCCTTTATAAACTCATGGAGTTGCTAATGGGGGAGATGTGAATCGACATTTTGCATATTGCTCAGAAGCAAGAAAAAACAACGTGCATGTTTGAAAAGGACACGTTTTCTTGAACACATAATTTTGAGAAATGGCATACAATGTATAAGTATGCATTTAAAATTATTCTGAAATGATTTTAAATTCAGTCATAAATAACTTCATTAATAGGAAGACATTTAAAAAATCAAAACCCATTTCATTCTTCTGTTACCATAAATGTATAAGCTAAACAACAAGGTATAATAGAAGAGTAAAAGCTTCACGTGGAGTTGATTGAATTTGACATATTTAATGAATCACTTTAAATGTTGTGTTTATGCATGCGTGGTTATATTCTGGAACATTATACAAATTATGAATTGCGTGATCTATCATTTTCTTTGACTACTTCATCTGAACCAGAGGTAATCGATAATGGGTGATGTTATATCCTCAATATGTGACTAACATATATAACAGAATAAGACGGCATTGATTGAATTTGCATAATGACCGAGCTCATTTGCAATCAAAATACACGTACCCTAATTCTCTCCATTAACTGTTGATTTTGTCCCCACACAAACCCTGCTGCGAAACAATGTCACGAACAAGCCCAAGGCTAAAAACCCAATTTCTCTTTCTTCAAATAAAAAAAAAGACAAACAGTCGAACAAATTTGGAGAGCATACAACGAATGTTTTGATTTTGTTCGCATGGTATGTTTACGTTTACTATTAATAATATTCTCACTCTTATTCTCTGACTTGCGAAAGAATATATTATTTGAATAGATCAAAACTTATTGTCTCTCTCTCTCTCTTTTCTTAGACTCTGGAATGCCTGGAATATAGTGTATATATCGTGTTAAACGAACGTGAGAAATTTACCAGGTCCCTTGGAAGTTAAACACACATTGACAGAAATTGTTTTGTTGGGTCATCGAAAATATGGCGCTTATCCTTGGAAGGGGTGCCTCTCGTGGCATTGACGAGGTTTGTTAACAGAAAAAAAGGGAGAGAAAGAGATGAAAGAAAATAATGAAAGGGGAAAAAAACTAGATAATTGAATCAAATTATACAATGTATATATTTCCCGTAAACGTGATCAAGAGAGGACCGCTCGCTGTGAATTAAGGACGCTAAAATTCATTGGCGTTCTCTTTTAGTTTGAGCCGTCTCCATTTTCTTCTTTCTCTGTTTTGACACACTCGTTTCGTCATTATGTTGATGCTTTAATTATCGCTATCAAGCCAAGCTGAAGAAGTTTGAATGGGCGAGGTTTATGTAGGGCGAATCGGTGGCGGGGATGGCATTGTTACGTGCGTGTTGATGTCCCACATAATAAGAAGACCCAAAAGAAAAGGATCTCGTGTGTAGGTCTTGGTTTATGAAAAGGAGGACCGGCGTCGTTTTAGGAACAGGAGCGGCTCGCCGTTGGACTCCGGGTTGAGATAAAAGTGGGCCTGGCCTTGACCGAGAGAAGACCAGACTTGGTGTCTACTTGCAGACAAGTCGGAATCGAAGGGGGGCAAGGTAGCATTCAGTAAACAGCATGCCAAACTGTATAATGGACTACTACTAACAATTAAAACCTCAACATCTTAAAATAGAAACCTTCAACTCCACCCCCACCAACACCTCCGTAAAAAGAACAACATAATATGTATTTTTGTAGGACGCAGATATTTATACTCAAATTAACACATTAACTTGTAGAATTGAACAGATGAATTGTTTGTTATTTTGCCCCATATTACATTTATTGATAGGTCTTATGGTTGCCGTATATTGAATAAATACCATGTAATGATACACGATATATAATAGGCCTTCATGTATGAATGAGAATAGAATTGGAAGAGGAATGGGAAGGGTTTTCTTAAAATAAGTTATCCGTTATCCACATGTCCTGCAGATAATACAATTAAATCTCAGATTCAAAAAAAAAAAAAAAAAATGTTAGTTATCTATGGATGATTATGAAGTAATAATAACAATACCTTTGAATCTAATTCAACTTTTATAAAATGATCACTAATAATGTTTCTTTAGGTATGACAAGTAACATAAATTAAATGAACGAAAAAGAGCAAAGCTCTTTTTGATTGACATTTCATTGTTATGGTCAGTTTCCCTTTGTGTCTGTAATAATACATTACATGACAGCCGATTATGATATTATCAAAGTGATCCATTAACGTTGTCAAATTATACCAAATTCACTTGGAGTTTTCCTACTTCTCTTGTACCCTCTTGTTTTGCTTATGGTAAGAAAATAATGAAATAGGTTTTGATTTTTCAAATGTTTCCCTTAGTATGGAGATATTTATGATCGCATTGAAACGCGTTCCGCAACGCCCTTCGATCGTGGTCAAAATTCATGGACAGTAGGCGATACAATCCGACATCAATTTAACTTTTTTTTCACTACGTTAACATTGTTTTTTAATATGAATGAAACTATCACACCTCATTCAGAAGCACATACCAATCATATCGCTATAATAATTGACGTCTCAAATATCACTTTCAGAAAATCCTTTTGAAGTTGATGGATCACTTTAGTGATCCACTTTTTAAACTTAAACAAAAATCACTAATAATTATCCTATGGTAATATATCAAAAACAAACAAAAACATCATGAATTACACGACGGACGATGCTGACATTATCAACCTTATGATCCACTTGTGATGAACAAATCCATATACCTATCATATTATCTTTATCACTGTTCTTAAAAATGTTTAAAAAGTTTTATTAAAGCCTAATAATGTAACTGAAAATGATTGGCATATCGCGGACAGTTTCCATTAAAACCTGCCCACACATGATGATAGTAAATCGATTTCTAATCATTCTCTTTTTAGTCCCGGCCGGATAATGTGAAATCATTTATTTTCTCACATGCTCCCAACTGATACAAATTACATTTGTCTGTCAAGACGCTGTCTTATCCTCTTGTCATATCAAACATAAGAAGGGTAATATCGTCACCGTTGTGAATAAAAGAACGATCATACTATTGTAAAAAAAAAAAAAAAAAAACACACACACATTTTGATAATGTTCCCTAGTGACTGCTGACATGACAACCTTGCTGATTAGTTTAGGCCAGTTTCGTGACACTCGGTCCATGCTAAATATTGTTCACCTTGCTGATTAGGCTAGGCCAGTATTGAGCCCCTAGGTCCATGCTAAATGTTGTTCATCTTGCTGAGTGCCACTCGGTCCATGCTAAATAATGTTCACCTTACTGATAATGAAAATAATAATAATAATGATAATAATGATACAAATAATTATACTTATAATAATACAAATAATAATAATAATAATAACAAAAATAATAATAATAAAAATAAAAATAAAAATAATAATAATAATAATAATAATAATAATAATAATAATAATAATAATAATAATAATAATACAAATCATATAACAATATTAATATTAATAATAATGCATTTATATAGCGCATTTTCCATCTAAAATGTTCAAAAGCGCTGTAAGTCCACGTTATTAAAAGAGGTGAGTTTCAATTGTTCTTTAAAAAGATTGAATGAAGCTTGGTTGCGGAGGGTCAGAGGTAGAGGAAAAGGCTAGGCCAGTTTTGAATCCATCGGTCGGTCCTTGCTGAATGTTGTTCTCCTTGCCGATTAGGCTAGGCCAGTTTCGAGCCCCTCGAGCGGCCCATGCCAATTCTAGCTAGTATATCCATGGACCTTTTATTGGTAAGTCCATCAATTATATTAAAACCAAAATATCGACGTATATTTTTTCACACAAATCGAAAATCGCATTCCTAATTCATCGGTTAGCCCACCACATTCAGAGGTCAGATGATAAAAAGGTGCACCTGTATAATCATCACTGCCCGTCATCGTCATTCGTTGCCAATTTACAGCTATAGTATAGGCTTTTGAACATTAATGAACAGGGATATTCTCTCTTTTGAACATTAATGAAAAGGGGTAGTCTCACTTTTCTGACATGTCTAAAAAGGGGGTATATAATTATATTCTTACAAAAAAGAAAAGTTTAGTGTCTCTTTTCTACAGCCTTCTTTTACGAGAGGAAATCCCTCAAATGGAAGTCCTTTTCAGAAAATGATGGGAGGAAATAGCTTTCGGTTTCGGATTAATAGGTTTAGGATAATCGCGTCCAAAGAGAGTCTCTAGGCCGTGTAACTAGCTTGCCTTTTAGCGCTGTCATTTACGCAGAGTCGACACACACGTGCACACATATCATGCATATCGTTCACACTAAGGACCTAAAATCGGGGGCAGAACTTGGAATAAATCTGATTCTTTGGATGAGTGTCCGTCCACATAGTGCAGCGTCTGTCCTCCTCTGGACGTGGTGTGGCAAGATTGGTAGAGCTGGCGCTTTCCAATCGTGAGGTCACGAGTTCAAACCCTGTGCATGCCCGCTGCGTCTGTCCTTCAAGCAGGCGTCACACTTAGCCGATTTGACATCCCGATGGACACACGAACATGGAATTTTGAATTTCGCGCGAAGATGGTCCCGAACTTGGTCATCAGCCAATCAACAGCCGAAGCAAGTACGATGCCTACAGAAGGTCACACGATGACATCCGAACCACACACGAAGGCAACACGAATATGTGCATTATATAACGAAGGAAACAAGAAGCTGCCCGAATGTCTTAGGAAGGCAACACGACTACGTGAGGCCCTCGCAATGCCGTCGTGTAGCCATCGTATTATAGTACGATGACATCGAGATGGGACCAATAAACTTTGACAAAACAGAATCCCAGTTACTCATTAACTCTTTATCATCTAACTATTAAATTAATTATATGAATAGCATTTTTGACAAAATATTACTTAAATCTATGATGGCTTACAAGGATATTATCATTATTAAATGTATAAAATGGGGAGAAGAATCTTTGCATTATGATTAGTCACTTAATGTGTACAAGTTATTACTGATGATGCATTTTCCTGATGCATGGCTCACTTTGGTTTGATTTTTGCATTTTTGCGCTCATTTTATTAAACAAATGCTGCACATGCATATTACATGGATCGGTTAGAATTGTCTGCACGCTTTTAACTTTAAAAATGGTCTAAGACCCACTCGCTGCGCTCGTGGGTTTTACTATTCCAAAGTTAAACTAAAGCATGTGCATCATTTGTATAATATGACATGATGACATTGAGAACAATTATTGTCATTATAAAGTAGGTCCAAAGTGGCATGTTTTGTTTATTTCATTGTAATTAAAGGATATCAAATCCCACTATTTATTTTCTATTTTGTATTATATTCAAAACAAGTTTAATTTCTTAAACAAATAGATCCAACAATGAAAATGTGATATCAAAAAAGGAAACAATACCAGTATCTTCAGTTGAAATCGAGTAATTGATTAAGATTTATTTTATATTAAATTCATAACATAAACTAAATTAATCGTGTTCAATAACAAATATGCAAGGTATCTTCAATTCAATTGAGTAATATATTAATAAGTTTTATTGTATATTATATTCTTAAATGAATTAAATTTATCGTATTCAATATCAAATAAATGTAATAATCAAATGTAATATTGAAAAATACATTAATTGAGTAATTGATTGACAGATGGAATCGAGTATTGCATATTATGTAATTGGGTCTGACACATGGAAAACGCTTGAGCTACTCAGATCGGCTGTCTTCGCCGACACCGTGGTCCCATCTCGATGTCATCGTACTACAATACGATGGCTACACGACGGCATTGCGAGGGCCTCACGTAGTCGTGTTGCCTTCCTAAGACATTCGGGCAGCTTCTTGTTTCCTTCGTATTGTCTTCGTGAGGCGAAAAGTGCCCGATGGCACCGATGATCACACGAAGATGACACGATGTGATAAGATGCCCTCACGATGGCATTACGAAGGGCAAGATGGACACACGAATGAAACACGAAAATGAACCTTCGCAAGGTGTTCGGGCCAATCTTTGGCATGCCAAAGATTTTGGAACCACTCACGAAGTTGCTGCCGGAGCCTGAAAAATCCACCGGCGGTCATACGATCGCTTAAGATGCCCTCACGAATGGCCCGATGCGTTTACGATCAGAGCCGATTTGGAAAATGTCCTTGATCGTGTGTCCATCGGGGGTAAAATCGGCTAAGTGTGACGCCACCTTCAGCAAGACAATTAATCCACAATAGTTGCTCTCTCCCCAGTTGCTTAAAATGGGGACCCGGTATGAGGTGAAAGCCTTTATTTGAATGATATTCTCAATGCTTATGATCTGCTTGGGAGGAATGCTCTCCATAAGTGGAGATGGTGCACACAATGCGTGCGGGCTGGCATTGTATCCTACGACCGAGGACATAATGTTAGTGTAAAGTGCTTTATACTAGAGATGATATTGTATCATATTTTATTATAGGCGCTATATAAATCGAACCTATAATTACTATTATCGAACGGAATCGGTTGCAACTACTGATCGATGTATCGAAACTTAACCCCTTATGTGCTCTAGGCGCTGTTTGGCACATGTATATGTGTGTTGGACATTTATAATAAAGATCTGGTTTTACACTAAATTGTGATGAACTTACTTGACACCAACAAATAGAGAGTAAAATGATAACCCACCCCATTACTGTATATGAGACTTGGGCCCCGTTGCAGAAAGAGTTACAATCGATTGTAAGTTATATATAAATGAATTGTAAGTCAGATCATGTGTTCTAAATGCGCGAATCTGATTGGATGAAACGCGCAAAGTTTCTGACTTACAATCGATTGTATCTCTTTCTACAACGGGACCCTGTTGTCATAAAACACGACTTTGGATATATTCGGCATGACCCCATGCAAGATCTCGCGTTCCCTCGAGCTAAGTACTATGGTGTGAACGCCGCGACGGAGTATATCATGGGGGCCGGACCATTGTGGGGTGCCGAACAACAGGGGTATTGAATTCGACAAAATGACCCCCTTCGATTGAATATCGCGTTCGATAGCTGAGGCCAGCGATTTGTCAGTCATACTTATCTCGACACAATAATGATCGCGGTATATCGAAATGTTCTGGGGGTTGGACGGAGGAAGGATGGGGGGATGAACATTGTTCGTAGAAAATGTGGTCGAAAGAGAGCATTATCAATCATAAAAATACGATGGTGGAAATAGATAATAGTATAATTATAGGAGTATGTGATACTCCTCTATGACGTCTCATAATATATTATAGCAATATGAAGCAGCTCCAATAAAAATATGATTGTACATGTATAATAATTATTGATATAAATGTACGTTATGATTTGTTATTAGGGCGTAAATATTAAATTTGAATGAACACCAAAACCGCAACAAATAACGACAACAACAACAACAACTATAACAACAACAACAACGACGACGAGACCAATGGGAACCAATAGTAGCTGATCTTCCCATGCGGCGTGGAATGCCATCCTTTGAGTATAGGTGGTTAGCGATAATTATGTTCAGCCTATGGACACTTCACTCTATCAAAAGCGACAGGATAAATGTCGCGTTTAAATACGTAATTACACGTCAAGTAACATCAAGTCTCACATAAGCCCCCATTCCACTTTATTGTGTTGTTTTCTCTTTGAAAAAAGGGAGTATGGTGATGATTGTAGAGTACGAAATGTAAGACGAGCGGATAAGCAAAAAGGTGATGAGACGGTAAAGCAAGGCTCCACACTCACATTTTCTTTCAGTGGCCCGGTCGGGCCAGTGAAATAAGTTTGTCCCTATTCTGGTGGCCCAAAATATAATTTTTCCGGCCTGAAAATTGTATTTCATGAGTGAAAGATTGACTGAAATATACACAATTATAACAAAAAAAGTTAGTAACTTTTCCCCCCATAAATTCGACAGCTTTTACCGAATATGAGATCCCCTGCTTGGATACATTTTGCCGATTTAAACCATTTCTTCAGGAGGGACATTTCTCCGCCGATATTAGCGGAGGAATAGAAGAAGAAAAAGAATGTTTAACATCGAGTAGTCAAGATTACGCACGTTGCCAGTATGAATAGTATAGCAAGAAAACAGCATCCACAAAGAACTGTAAAATGTGATCCCTTGCCCAAAAAAAGATTGAAAAACAACATTTTTATCATTCATTAAAAAAAGTAATTCACATTTTTTTAAATACGATCCCTTCTCTTTTTTTTTGAAGTCCTACCAAAACTAATACTATTTTCATTTACTTGTTAACTATAACTATATTCAACCTAATAACTCATCGCGTTCGATGTTTTGTCCGACCGAATAGTAGACGTATTGCAGTCAAACAAATAATGATGATGAACCGGAATTATCAATCTTCCATTAACTTGAAGTATTGATTTGATAATAGGAATTAGGCCTTGTCCGTTATTAGGCCTTGTCCGTTATTGACCAATTAGGAGCGTACTCGCTCATGCGGTATACGCGCTGCGCTCACCGCGGGGTATATATTCCCTTGCTTACATTCGATTTGTATCACACCTGACGCAGGGTTGCCATTTGGCCTTTTTTTCGGCCAGATTCCAGAAATCTGGCCGAATAAAATTTAGTTTGGCCGTGAAAAAAAATAACTTCACGGCCAAACAAATTTGGCCGAATTTTGGCCGTAAAAAGAAAATCTGGCCGTGAATTTTCATTTCTGGCCTTTTTCATAATTAAACAGAAAATATATCCTTAAAACTACTTTAAAATGTAATAAAACTTGAAATAATGTGTACAACATTCCTATCATTTGCCATGCGAGCGAGAACGGGCCAAACATTTGCGAGTGCAGTGCGCCAATGCTACTCACGCGTACCGGGTTTGGAGAGAATCCCGGACGATTCGTTCGCTCGATATATCTGGACGTACGGCGCGTTGAAACACGCGCTCTGGACAAATTAGTCTTGTTCGTAATTCAGACACATGAACAATGCGTTTTTGTATATATTTTTTCTGGAAACATATTTTTGTGAATTTGTTGATAGAGTGGACTACTAAAGGTGTTCATTTATAAGAATATTATTTTTGGGAGATAATGGTACACCTAAACATATTCACGTGACCAGCACGTACACATTTGACATAACTATTTATATTAGACCTATTCCGCTTGGCCATGACATCTGTGTCAGACCCGAGTGTATTTTATATCAAAACTTGTTTTCCGTTGTTCTTCTAAATCTTGCCGTTTTCTTACGATCTGTAATTAAAGGGGTAGTACAGTTTTGGTAAGGCTGAACTTTAGTAACCAAACCTGGACAGTAACATTATAAACTAATAGTTATAACTCCACCATGCTAGAAAGGTATACAAAATTACAAACGACTAAGTAAAAAGCCCATTATCATTCAAAAAGAGCCATTAAAACACAAGAGGGCGCTCTCTAAAAAGGCATTGGTTTTAACCATTTTTCATACAAAATTATGCATGTGATGTTTTATTGAAATAATGATTAAATAGAGAGATCATCAACAACTATTTAAAAAACGCTTTTGAAATTTTTTGAAAAAGTGTATGCATTTTTTTGATTTTTTGAAAAATTCATCTAATTATTTGGGCCCCAAATAATTATAAGATCATATATATTTATTGATATTTCAGCCGTTTCTGGACCGATTTTGACCAAATAAAGTTTATTCTGCCATTAAAATTGCATGTTCTCTCAAATTCGACACTCAGTTTTTCATTACCTCACAAAAAAATTGTGATGTGCAGCGCCCTCTCTACCAAAACTAAACTACCCCTTTAAATCAATATTATAGGCATTATATTTAAACATTGAGAAATGTATGACAGTGTGTCGAGAGCCTGGCTTTTTTTAGAGATTTTGCATGGGGGTATATATACTGCTTTTTTTATGTAGATACAATTTGGCCGTGAAAGTTGGCCGTGAAAAAAAAAGTTTGGCCGAATTTGGCCGTGAAACGTAAAGAGTCTGGCCGTCAAGACTAGCCGCGATCTGGCAACCCTGACCTGACGAAGTGTTGCAGCGGCGCACGAAACGTCGTGATCTTTTAGATTCCTTGTTGACCACATTGCGAGACAAACGAATATCAATAGCGATATCTTTTCCGATACTATATCCGCAATGAGTAATATATTTACTGGTTGCCCGTGAAGGACCGGACTGGACCGTATAGTTTTTAAAATTCTTCTATTAGTCTATCACATTGTAAATGAAACAGCCCCTGAATATAATAAGTCTTTGTTACGTCAATACCAAACCACACGAACTTTACGATCCTCCAACTCTGGTCTTTTACACATTCCACTTTCTAAAAAGTCTTGGGGGGAACGAGCTCGAGCTTTTGCTCATGCCGGACCAGCCCTGTGGAATTCATTACCACAAGAGCTGAAGAACTCCAACTCTTCGGCATCCTTCAAGGGCAACCTAAAATCTCATTTGTTCACTTGTGCGTTTTGAAGACAGACATTCTTTATGTATATATATATTCCTTTTCTATGATGTACAAAATTTCCTTATGTTCGTAATGTATTTATGTTGTAAAGCGCCTTGAGCATTTAATCAAAATGGATAATGGCGCTATATAAATCTTATGTATTATTATTATTATTATTATATTTAATATGAATTAAGTTTCGATAAAATGAATATTGAGTTAATTACGCCACACGGGTGTCCAATTCAGTCATGCGACTTAATAATGTGTAAATAAACAAACTTCGGCACTTCAACAAAAAAATCCACACACACACACACGCACACACACACACACACACACACACACACGCACACACACACACACACACACACACACACACACACACACACACACACACACACACACACACATACACACACGCAACATAACACTAATAACATAAGTAATAATAATGTTGTCGCACGTATTTTACGCGCTCCCTCGCTATTCCTTAATCTATCCCACTTCAGTAAGCGCTATTGATTAAAAATAAACTACATGTCATATTAATTTCATGATAAACTAATAACTATTTGAAGAGGAGGGGTTAAATAAGTATGTGCTTTGGTCCATTGTGTATTTGTGACCCTGATAAGTGTGTAAGGGGCGGACACTGGTGTATTGACGGGTTCGTATATATTACTAATGTTGATTTTGCACTCAACTCATGGCGCCGTCAACGGAGGAGTTTGTTTTAGAAACAGGTGGATAAAGGACTTATGACGGGCACATGAGAAACTGACTAGTTTACCTCACTCTCTGTCACTCAGAGGGAACTTAACGGGATAGTGCAGTTTTGGTTGAAGTGAATTTCCGTAACCAACTTGCACTATATCTTAACAAAGTACAAACTAATAAGTATATATAATTAACTCCACCATGCCCGGAAGGTCGAAAAACTTATAAATGGCTAAGTCAGGAGTCTGTTATCATTCAAAATGCAGCCGTTCAAACACAAGAGGGCGCTCTCTAAAAACATGATTGGTTTCAACCATTTCTCAAGAAAAATTGTGAATGTGATATTATGTTTTAATATTGATTCAATTGAGAAATCATCAACAACTATTTAAAAACCTTTAAGGTCTTTTTTTCAAAACAGTTTAGGCATTATATCAATATTTTTCTTTAATTATCGAATTAATGTGATTACCACAAGTATTCCAATTGGATATATTTATTAATATTTATGTTGTTTCTAAACGGATGTTGATCAAATAAAGTTTGTTTTATCTTTAAAACCACGTCCTCTTATATACGCTAGGTTTTTCATTATCTCACAAATAAATTATTTCTTGAAGCGCAAAACAGCTAAACTATCCCTTTAACTCTAAATTGGACCTATGGAAAGCAATTTTTAGCCCCGGAAAAAAACATAAAAGTTATACAAAAGCAAAAACAAATACAAGTATTTGAGACTTCTAACACAAAAATATATCAATCGTTGCAAGACTCCTTAATCACTAGAAATATAACAGATTTTATCAACATTGATACCTTTTCGAAAGAATCAACCATTTTACAAAGAAATTAAAGGAACTACAGCGTCTAGATGGCCTAATTTTCACAATTCGGCTCTCTATATGTAATTTTTCCCGAAGAAAAAGAATTTGGCAGTCATTTCTCATGAAATTTAATTTCTCTCTTATCTCTGTTATGAACGTATAATTATTAGCCTTATAAAGATGAGATTCATATGCTAATTATATAATTATTCATATTGAATCCAACTGTCTATATTCATACTTAATTGAAATATATATCATTTGAGTATCATGGCCCGCCTCTTTGTGTTTTAGCTCGGTTGACCGTCTGCTCAAGCTTTTGCTTATAACGGCGACCTTCTGCTTTCATTCTTTATACACGCAATGGCCCAACGTATAACTTACTCTTACTCATGTATAAGTAGTTTTGTTCTATATTTTGTTATTGTTTGCATACCTTATATGTTCTATATTATTATCCATATTTGTTGTAACTGATTTGTTTGATTGCAGACAAAATAAAGTCTTTGAAATGAATTAAAAACAATACAATACATAAGAAAGAAAAAAAGAAGAAAAAAATGAATCAATTTTGGGGTAATTAGTAAATATCTAATTGTCCTGGGAACGCCCCTTTTAAATCGCCAAAATGTGACGTCATCTAAAGAACGGACTAATGAACTAAATTCTGTAGATGACGCGTCATGACGTAAGCCAATGAATTGTCAATCACATGTCGATCACGCTGCCGATTCCGGATCCTAAATGTGGGTGGGGCGTAAAATGGCTGCTAAGTGAGATTTGGCATCAGAAAACTAGTCTTAAATCACTACTGTTTTTATTTTCATGGATTTTTTTTCCGGCAGACCTATGTTTCAAGTCATCAACTATAGAATAAGTGTCAAAGTACGTTGTATTCTTTAGGTCCTTTAACGGCTCTCCATAATTGTAAGGTCCAACTTAGAGTTTAGTTCAACTTAAAATCTTTGTGAAACACCCCCTGGTGCTCTTCCAACTCAGCTGGCGAAGCCCCATGGCAATGGTTCACCATTGCTAATCCCTTTCAATGCTCGATCTCTATTCAGAACCAAAAGAACAGCAACAAAAACAACAATAACGATAACAACAACAACAACGAACAACAAAATTAGACAAAAATTAATAATAATATACAGCATAAACAAAATATTGGAGATAGCAGAGAACAGGAGATGGCGCTATTTTCTTTCATCAGAACGTATACCATGGTAAGTAAACATATAATATAAATACATGGGCCCCGTTGCAGAAAGAGTTGCAATCGATTGTAAAGTTGCAATTAATCGCAAGTCAGAAAATATACACATTTGAACCAATCAGATTTGCACATTTTGTCAAAATATATGACTATCGCAACTGTAAAATCGATTGTAACTCTTTCTGCAACGCGGCCATATTCATATACTGGCCGATGGATGAAGACTATTGTCCCATCATTGTGACTAAAATATATTATTGAAAAATATTTGTACAGGCCCTAAGCTGTAAATAAGAAAGCCTATACATACAATAAAAGCCTAAATTTTAGGAAACATATATGGAACATCATATTGTGCGTTTGCAAATGATCATTATAAAAGTAAACCGCAATGTTTGGCAACACATCACTACCTGACTACACGCATCGTGAAACGGACTGGTGGCGCTGTTCTTCTTTGATTGAATGCACCATCGATGTTATGCACTCATTGACTGAATGTTTTCTCCATGGTCCATAAATGCTGCGCTCTATACTCATGCCCCATATTCATGATTAGTTCCTTGCTAAGTGAATTTTAAATGATACCGTTTAGTGAGCAACAAACAGTTTCAAAGTCCCCAACTAGGGTTGGCTGGGTTAGTCTTAGGTACACATTAGTTGACCCTATTTAGCAACTAAATGACCTTGTGCTTTCTTCTTTTAGCCACATCCGTCCAAAATAGACTAAGCAAGTAACTAAGCTAGCGGGTTTTCATGATTATGGGCCAGTGTGTAAACAGGTACATGGAGAACCGGTAGGACGTGGGTCTTCTCAATGCCCATGTGCCACTTGGAAGGAATGCTCCAGGGAGTGGAGATGGTGCATACAATGTGTGCTGGTCTGCATTGTATCCTATAACCGGGGTAATAATAGTGTAAAGCGCTTAGAGATGAATATTGTATCATAATTATTAGGCGTTGTATAAATATAACCTATACAGGGTGGCCCCAAACAAACGGAACAGGGCACTTCCCAAAATATAGTAACAAAATGATTATGTTCATCGGACAGGGTGTCCTTTCCAATGAATACAATACCAAGATCAGTAATTTTGGTCGTGTAGTTTATGTTTTTAGGGTGCTCTGAGTGACACCATGTCAGGTTCCGATTATTGTCAATTTTTACCAAGTCAGTGCCTGATAAATCGCACTTCCTGCCCATCATAGCATCGAACAACCATGCCCATTCTCTCGGAACACAGCTGAATGCACACTAAAAATAGCGCGCGTATTGCTCGGTGTTCGATGCTATGACGGGCAGTAAGTGCAATTTTTCAGGCCCTGATTTGGTAAAAATTAACAAAAATGGGAGCCTGACATGGTGTCACTCAGAGCGCCCTAAAACAAAGACTACACGACCAAAATTACTGATCTTGGTATCGTTTTTTTTATTGGAAAGGACACCCTATCCCATGAACATAATATTTTTTTTACTATAGGTTTTCCCATCCATTTTCAAACAATCGCCATTCAATTTCATTCATTTTCAACTTCAATTTCGTCCGGAAAGTTTTTCGCCGGTCATATATGTAATGTTCAATTTCGTCATTACTCACACAATTTCGTTCTTTCGCAATCTAATTCGTCATTGAACCGATCATTTTAGTCAAAACGTATTCAAATTCGTCCGATCGCTCCTGCCGGTGTTCAATGTGATGATCAATTTCGTCATTGTGCATTCAATTTCGTTATTTCCCATTCAAATTCGCCAACAACATGGAAAGCTGTATTTGATATATACTTTATTTAATTATCCTTTCCTTATTATCCTTTGTAAATTTGAACCCAATGTCTATGTTTGTTTTGTGTCCCGTAAATACACAAAATTTTAGTCTATCGTCTATATTGAACGGTTTGTGTATTTGGAATAACATTTGATATGTTAATGTGTCTCCCAACACAACTTTATTGTATGAATCAATCAATCAATCAGACTTTTGGTCAATTATCGTTTTTTGAATTGCAATATCGAAATGTATTGATTTGTGATCTGTTGATGGTTGTAGAAACACTTATTATTGAAGTTATTCATTTTGAAATGAATTGTATGAGCTACAATAGGGAAATACATATGGACCAGTGCAACCACACTACATGACGAATTTGAACGACTAAGTCTTGAAATCGAATGATCAATGACGAATTTGAACTTCACATTGTGCGTTTAATGACCAGTCGGGACAAATTCCATTGCAAAATGACGAATTCGAATGAGCCAATTTTGAAGTTGAATGACCATTGACCAATTCGAATGGTAAATGACTAAATCGAATATAGCAATTGCAGTTACCTGACTTCTCGGGACGAAATTGAAGTTGCCCCGTTCCGTTCTTTTTGGGCCAAACTATATTACATACACTGCACCGTGCAACGGGCGGGTGGCGCTGTTCATGTTTGATTGAATGCTTTCATTGACTCAACGGTATTTTTCTCCGTATTCCATACCAAGATGCCCCGTTGCAGAAAGAGATATCTGATACAATCGATTATATGTTACAATTAATGGGAAGTCAGAAAATGTGCACGTTTCAACCAATCATATTTGGGCATTAAGAAAACATGATTTGACTTACAATGTAACTTACAATCGATTGTATTATCTTTCTGCAACGGGGACCAAGGTTTGGCGAGTGGTTTTATTTGGGGGTTGGGTGGGGGTTTGACGTTCATTAAAAAAAAACACTGAACATTTTGTGTCATAAATCATACGCCAACTGTATACACAAAAACGAGGGGACATTTTAATGAGCAATATAACAATTTTCGGAGTTTCTATAATACATAGTTGATAAAGAATACAAAATCGCATGGCGAAATTGGGAACCTGACCGGAGAACCTATTATTGACGATGTTCAATATAGTTTATCAATTTTCAACATTTTTACTCATCACTGACTAAATCGCTGTTGTAAAAAATACACATGTACACACGGGTGCTAAATACTATGATGAGTCATATTTACAGAGAAGAATTATCCAGGCAAAAGTTGTGTCGAAAGTTGACAAAGTTTTTAATTCAACAGTGTACCACCAAATGTGCCCCTAATTTGCGGATCGTGAAATAACCTTCTCAGTGACAGATTCCCCATTCACGTATAAATCAACCATTTAGGCCTGATTAAATTGATATACGCCGTTCCACTTGGGGTGTATTTTTTACAAATCGTTTCTATTGTCATTTGGCAATACATTGTCAACGTATTCATGGGGTGCAATTTCCCCCCCCCTCATCCCCTTCCCAGTTTACTATACTTATTTAGGTTTTAACAGGCATTGCTCTCATGTAATACACACCGTATCATTTTGAGTCGAACGGTAAGTTTAATTTTCATCACATCGTGTTCATTAATAAAACAAAAGAGAGAATTCTCATATTTCCCCCTAAATTAAATGACAAACACATCAGGTTGCCATAGCGCTACGTATACACACACATACAATGTATCGTGTTTTGTATTGTTACCGCCCTGTAGCATAAAATTAATCAAAACAAAATTATACACAACCGGAATCCATGTAGTCTAACCTTGGCAATATTTGTAACATCAGAAGTCAATATGCTGCAAGTGAAAAGTGAAAGTAAAACTAGCTTAGAGATGATAGCGCTGTATTAATCAAACCTATTTTCATACTCAATCACCTTTGTACAGCGCTATGTCTCAAACATATTCAACTTGCTTGTTTAATTTTCATTCATATCATACGAACGTTCTCCGCTTACTAATTGTTTGATTTCCGATCAAATTTTTACAAATTAGCAGCCAATTTCGTTAATAATGTAGTGCAAATTCGATTTTAAAAAATCGCGTGCTATTCTCTATAATTATTGTATAACACTCTAGGATCCAATGAAAGAAATTAAATATTATTATAATTGCAGTAAAACTTTTCACATCACTCAGTTGACATATCAGATCACAGAAATGCACATGTTATCAACCCTTTATAGTACATATTACGTGCACTTCTTAAGTAGCACTAGCTGGAATGCTCCCCAGGGAGTGGAGAGAATGCACGTTAAGTGCTTGATTGCTTGTGGGTGAGTATCCGATGACAGAGTAATAATATTAGTCGCAGGGCCATGTGCTATTATTTGGCTTTTAAAGGGAGTTATTAAACCCATTTCTCTTTACTCCTGAAATTGAAGGCACAGACGTAGAAATGATACCACCTACTGACCTAGGTACTGTAATTAATGGACCGAGTATGGTGGCTATAGCGGTTAGAGTGTCCGCTTCATGCGCGGGAGGTCCCGGGTTCGAACCCTGAACGGGTCATATGAACGCTGGAATGTCGCTTGCTGTTACTGATAAGTGCAAAATTCTTGACTCTATTAGTCTTATATACAGTACACCTCCTGGGTATCACTTGGAATGGAAATAATCATTTTTAAAAACCACTGTCAACTGATTTGCCTGACCACTAGAGGTTGTCATGTGTTCTAACTTTACCGCCTGAACGTCATCTAAGTGCATCTGAGCGTGCACTAACAAAAGCGGGTTATGTAACCGCTGTTGTTGAATCTGCTGCTATTTCAGAGGTAACGTAACCCGCTTTTGTTAGTGCAAGGTCAGATGATGTTTCATATGGTACAATTGGAAAACATGGCAGCCTCCAGTGCTCAGTTAAATTAGTTAATAGTGGTTTTTTTCTAACATATTAAGTGATTACCAAGAGGAGATCATTTACTAGAATGGACAGGAAGTATGCACTTATCAGTACTAGTTAGCTATAATGCCAGCGTTTTGTTCCCCTTTAAAAGTTGTACATTCTGCCTGCTTGCCAGGGGCTCCGCATTTATAGAATGGATAAGGGAAAGTTAAACAAACGGAGTTACCAGAGGACTAGCCCCCTACATATAGTTTTCACTACGTATGGTAGACATGTGGCCTATAGGCCTAATGAATCGGAGATAGGCGCCGCCTTACATGCATTATGGCATACATGGCACGGGAAGGAATTTAACTGTAACTGTAATTGATAGCAAGCTCACGTTGGGGATACATGTGTAAGAACTTGTGTCAAAATGTAACCAACGGCTCCACTTTTCAAAGTATTACACCCTTTTTTCTTCATCACAGAACAAAACTTTGGCCCGAATTCTTATCAATGGCACAAACTTTGTGCAGGCTAAAAAGATTCAGACATCCAGGCAAAGTGTCTCTTGACATTCCAGTTATAGTGTAACCGATGACCAGTGCTGGATCATCCAGGACCATCCAGGACATGCTATTACGGGTGAGGCAGCTAGCCCATCGTAGCCTCCAATCTGACTGGCCCATAAGAGATTCCCCAATCAGGTATATAAACCAACAATTTTTGGCCCGATTATATTGGTATTATGCCGTTCCTATTGTGAGTATACGGTATAAATCAAACCGTTGCTATATAGAAACAACGATGCCAAAGTGAAAATTTCCATGTGGTGCGAATTTATGGGCATTGTCCTCAAATACTACACATCTTATCAATTTTCATCACAACGTGTTCATTAATGAAAAAGAAAAAAACGAAAAAAAAGAAGAAGAGAGAGAATTATCGTATTCCCCCCTTAATTAAGTAATGACAAGCACGTCAGGTTACCATAGCGTATAGAAACGAATAAAATGCATCTTGTTTTGTATTGTTACCGCCCTGCAGCATGAAATTAATCATAAACAAATTATACACAACCGGAACCAAGGTAGTCTAATTTGGCAATATTTATACAATTTGTTCAGAAGTCAGCATGGTGAAAGCGAAAGTGAAAGTGAAACCAGCTTAGAGATGATAGCGCTGTATAATTAATCAAACCTATTTTCATACTCAATCACGTTACCATAGTGCTATATCTCAAACATATTCCATTTGCTAGTTTCATTTTCATTCATATAATACAATTGATGTTCTCCGTTCACTAATTGTTTGATTTCCGACGGATCAAATTCGGCAAATTAGCAGCCAATTTCGTTCATAATGTAGTTCAAACTCGAACAAAAACTCGCGTGCTATTCTCCATAATTATTTACTCTTGGTTCCAATCAATATTGTTCATATGAAAGAAATGAAATATTATCATAATTGCAGTAAAACTTTACACATCAGTCAGTTGACATATCAGATCACAGAACAACATATCTTATCAACCCTTTATAGTACATATTATGTGCACTTCTTAAGTAGCACTGGCTGGAATGCTCCCCATGGAGTTGAGAGAATGCACGTTAAGTGCTCGATTGGTTGTGGGTGTGTATGCGATGACCGAGTATAATATCTCTGGGAGAACATTTAAACAAAACACTGAAGAGGCTGAAGAGAGTATTAAAGCCAAATGACAGTAATAGGAAACGTCCCACATACAAACAAATGCAAAATATTATGTGAATATTAACCATAGGAAATAATATATGATAACTTTTCTTTTATAATGTAAACATTCGGACGAAGCTGTTTTGAAATTGACTTTTTGAGCATCATTCAATTCAACCGCATACACTGCATGCCAAAGCTATGCGAGCGCACGACTGTGACTGCATATTAGGCTTGTCAAACCAATCTCTATAACCCAGCGGAGCGGCGCGAACGGGCGGTGAATTTTGGCCAAATATCACTGGCGTGCTGATGTCGTGAATTGAAGATCCACCGACATTTCTGCATTTAACAATACTGAGGTTCGAACTTTACCACACAAACCTTTTTATACTAATTCAACAATATTGATAAAAATTGTTTGGCCAATATAGATGTTTTCGGTAACTTTGCCAATACTGTTGATTGGCTTTAAAAGGTAGTTAAACCCAATTCACTTTACTCCTGATATTGAAGTCACAGACGTGGAAATGATTATTAAACACTTAGGTACTGTAATTGATGGACCGGTGGCTTTGCGGTTAGAGTGTCCGCTATATGCACGGGAATTCCCGGGTTCGAATCCTGACCGGGTAATACCATGCAAAGACCTTAAAAATGTGACTTTCTGCCTTCTAGCCAGGCGCTCGGTATTAATAACTTAAAATGGAGAAGCGAAAGTTAAACAAACGGATTTACTAGAGGCCTAGCCCCCTTCTTTAGCGTTCACATAGACGTGTGGCCAATATGGCTAATAAATCGATGTGTCAATTTGGCAAACATACAACTAAACGTTTGTGTCATAAATCAAACGCCAACTGTATATATACACAGAACGAGGGGACATATAAATGAGCATTGTAACAATTCATTTTCTTTGTTTTTTTTTCGGAGTTTCTATAATACAGAGTTTAACTTGATATAAAATACGAAATCGCATGGCGACATGACGAACTTGACCGGGAGCCCTATAATCAAAAGTGTGCAATGTATTGTATCAATTACATTCTTTACATCACTGACTTTGACTAAAATGTTATTGTAACGAATACACATTTATTTACGGGTGCTAAATAATGTACTATGATCAGTCATATTTAATACATAGAAGAATTATCTGGGCAAAAGTTGTAGCGAAAGTTGACACAATTTTAAAATCAACAGTGTATCACCAACTGTGCCCCTTATTTGCTAATCGTGATATAATTTTCTCGGTGACAGATTCCCCATTTACATATAAATAAACCATTTTGGCCTGATGATATTGTAAAGCGCTTAGAGATGATTATCAATCGTGATATGCGCTATATAAAGCAACGATATTATTATTGATGATATTGATATACGCCGGTCCAATTGGGGTGTATTTTTTAACAAATTGTTTCTATCATCATTTGGCAATAACGTTGTCAACGTATTCATGTGGTGCGATTTTCAACCCAGTTAATTATAATTATTTAGGTATAACAGGCATTGTTATCATATAATACACACCGTATCAATTTTGGTCGAACTGTTAGTTTCATTTTCAACACAACACGTTCATTAGTTAAAATAAAAAAGAGGGAATTCTCATATTTCCCCCTATATCAAATGACAAACTCGTCAGGTTGCCATAGTGTATGCAAACACATACAATTATTTGGTTTTGTTGTTATTGTTTCTACCTTGTAATATGAAATTAATAATAAAAAACATTATACAAAACCGAAATCAATATAGTCTATTTTGACATAATTAATGACATTATTCAGAAGTCAAAGCGAAAGTCAAAGTAAAAGCGAAAGTGAAAGTGAAACCAGCTTAGAAATGATAGCGCTGTATAATTAATCAAACCTATTTTCATACTCAACCACGTTGCCATAGTGCTATTTCTCAAACATATTCCATTCGCTAGTTTCGTTTTCATTCATATACATGTAATACAAACTCGGAGCGGCGCGAACGGGTGGAGAATTTTGGCCAAATCTCAATGGCGTTCTGACGGCGTGAATTGAAGTTCCAGCACCGATATTTCTGCATTTATCAATACTGAAGTTCGGATTTTACCACACAAGCCCTTTTACAATCTAATTCAACAATATTGATCAGTGATGATCACAATAGTTTGGCCGATATAGATGTGTTTGGTAGCTTTCCCAATACTGATATTTGGCTTTAAAAGGGACCTAAACCCATTTCACTTTACTCCTGATAAGCACAGCCGTAGAAATGTTTAAAGGGATAGTTGAGTTTTGGTATAGAGGGCGCTACCAATTTTTTTTGTTTTGAGATAATGAAAAACTGAGTGTCAAATTCGAAAGAGCATACAATTTTAATGACAGAATAAACTTTATTTGATCAAAATCGCTTCAGAAATGGCTGAAATATCCATAAACATAACCATTTGTAATACTTGTGGGGCCCCACAATTATTCAATAATTTTGAACCAGCCGTAAAAAAAAATAATACTTCCTCTTTTCAAAAATTTACAAAAAGAGGTATAAATAGTTGTTGATTATCTCTCCATCTAATCACTATTTCAACAGAACATCACATGCACAATATTTTATTTAAATTGTTGGAAACCGATGAGTGTTAAGAGAGCGCCCTCTTGAGTTGTAACAGCTCTTTTTTTTTATTTATGATAACAGGCTTTTTACTTAGTCATTTGTGTAATGTTATGGTGCAGGTTTTGGTTACTAAAATTCAGTTTGACCCAAACTGTACTCTCTTTACCAGAACTCAACTATCCCTTTAACACCTGTAGGTACTGTAATTGATGGACCGAGCATGGTAGCTTAGCGGCTAGAGTGTCCGCTTCAGGCACGGGAGGTCCTAGGTTCGAACCCTGATCGGGTCATACCATGCAAAGACTTTAAAAATGGGACCTTCTACTTTCTAGCCAGGCGCTCGGCACTAATAACTTAGAATGGAGAAGGAAAAGTTAAACTAACGGATTTACTAGAGGCCTATATAGCGCCCTTCTTTAGCGTTCACTACGTATGGTAGACGTGTGGCCAATACGGCTAATAAATCGGAGATACGCGCCGCCTTATAATGTGTCAATTTGGCAAACATACTATAGAGTTTAACTTGATATAAAATACGAAATCGCATGGCGACATGACGAACTTGACCGGGAGCCCTATAATCAAAAGTGTGCAATGTATTGTATCAATTACATTCTTTACATCACTGACTTTGACTAAAATGTTATTGTAACGAATACACATTTATTCACGGGTGCTAAATAATGTACTATGATCAGTCATATTTAATACATAGAAGAATTATCTGGGCAAAAGTTCTAGCGAAAGTTGACAACATTTTAAAATCAACAGTGTACCACCAACTGTGCCCCTTATTTGCTGATCGTGATATAACTTTCTCGGTGACAGATTCCCCATTTACATATAAATAAACCATTTTGGCCTGATGATATTGTAAAGCACTTAGAGATGATTATCAATCGTGATATGCGCCATATAAAGCAACGATATTATTATTGATGATATTGATATACGCCGGTCCAATTGGGGTGTATTTTTTAACAAATTGTTTCTATCATCATTTGGCAATAACGTTGTCAACGTATTCATGTGGTGCGATTTTCAACCCAGTTAATTATAATTATTTAGGTATAACAGGCATTGCTATCATATAATACACACCGTATCAATTTTGGTCGAACTGTTAGTTTCATTTTCAACACAACACGTTCATTAGTTAAAATAAAAAAGAGGGAATTCTCATATTTCCCCCTATATCAAATGACAAACTCGTCAGGTTGCCATAGTGTATGCAAACACATACAATTATTTGGTTTTGTTGTTATTGCTTCTACCCTGTAATATGAAATTAATAATAAAAAACATTATACAAAACCGAAATCAATATAGTCTATTTTGACATAATTAATGACATTATTCAGAAGTCAAAGCGAAAGTCAAAGTAAAAGCGAAAGTGAAAGTGAAACCAGCTTAGAAATGATAGCGCTGTATAATTAATCAAACCTATTTTCATACTCAACCACGTTGCCATAGTGCTATTTCTCAAACATATTCCATTCGCTAGTTTCGTTTTCATTCATATACATGTAATACAAACTCGGAGCGGCGCGAACGGGTGGAGAATTTTGGCCAAATCTCAATGGCGTTCTGACGGCGTGAATTGAAGTTCCAGCACCGATATTTCTGCATTTATCAATACTGAAGTTCGGATTTTACCACACAAGCCCTTTTACAATCTAATTCAACAATATTGATCAGTGATGATCACAATAGTTTGGCCGATATAGATGTGTTTGGTAGCTTTCCCAATACTGATATTTGGCTTTAAAAGGGACCCAAACCCATTTCACTTTACTCCTGATAAGCACAGCCGTAGAAATGTTTAAAGGGATAGTTGAGTTTTGGTATAGAGGGCGCTACCAATTTGTTTTGTTTTGAGATAATGAAAAACTGAGTGTCAAATTCGAAAGAGCATACAATTTTAATGACAGAATAAACTTTATTTGATCAAAATCGCTTCAGAAATGGCTGAAATATCCATAAACATAACCATTTGTAATACTTGTGGGGCCCCACAATTATTCAATAATTTTGAACCAGCCGTAAAAAAAATAATACTTCCTCTTTTCAAAAATTTACAAAAAGAGGTATAAATAGTTGTTGATTATCTCTCCATCTAATCACTATTTCAACAGAACATCACATGCACAATATTTTATTTAAATTGTTGGAAACCGATGAGTGTTAAGAGAGCGCCCTCTTGAGTTGTAACAGCTCTTTTTTTTTTTTAATGATAACAGGCTTTTTACTTAGTCATTTGTGTAATGTTATGGTGCAGGTTTTGGTTACTAAAATTCAGTTTGACCCAAACTGTACTCTCTTTACCAGAACTCAACTATCCCTTTAACACCTGTAGGTACTGTAATTGATGGACCGAGCATGGTAGCTTAGCGGCTAGAGTGTCCGCTTCAGGCACGGGAGGTCCTAGGTTCGAACCCTGATCGGGTCATACCATGCAAAGACTTTAAAAATGGGACCTTCTACTTTCTAGCCAGGCGCTCGGCATTAATAACTTAGAATGGAGAAGGAAAAATTAAACAAACGGATTTACTAGAGGCCTATTAGGTGAGCGGCGAGAGGCCAAATTGTTGGACTTTAATGCACCCGACTGGAATAAAGCACCAACATGGCTCATTTTAAAGGAAATTTTCTGCAGATTTTGAAAATGACCATTAAAATTGCCGCAAGTTGTAGCATCACCATGGAAACGAGCACTGAATAGGCCACACCCCTTTTTAAAAGGAATGCAACTAGATTTATAAAACATAGTTTCTTACTTATTTGATAATCATTGTATAAATAAATATCTATTTCCTTATGATGGAAACACTGTAAATATAAATTAAAAAAACCTTCCTAGCACTCAGACATAAATTTGAAGTAAAAATAAGTAAAACACGTTGCCTAGCAACATAAATATCCCTAGCAACCATTTCATCCTTCTATAAAGGCTTGATTTTTCATTTTCTAAAGTGATTTTTCTTTTCAAAACTAAATTCAAATGTCTATGAATCTTCAATTTTAGTGTGATTGACTTGATTTTGATTGTAAAGTGATCATATTCAAGACAAATAACCATGCCAACCAAAATATATTATATAGATGTTTGCTAGTATATGCCTTACCAGCCCTTAAAATGTCATTTTCTGGACAATTATTCTGAATCTATCTGCAAAATACAATATACCTCGTTTTTGTTTAAAAGTATGTATGTTATATTAAATATTATAAAGCAACAAAACATAAAACAATGTACATGGATGGTTCAACACATATGAAATATATGCGATTATCCATGGAGACCATTATGTTGCCTAGCAACAACATTTTACCTAGCAACCACATATTTGACTTATATTTAGTAGATTTTTACCCTTCCTTAGCAATTGTCTGCTCTATAGGCCTGTTTTACTGTGTGTACTCAGTTAACATTGATTACACACACATTTGAAATACTTATGATTATTCATGAAAACTGGTATGTTGCCTAGCAACATCATTCTGCCTAGCAACCACACATTTTAATATATATTTCGAAGATTTTTTCACCTTTTCTGGGTACTTTCTTGCTTTATAGACTTACATTGAGTTGGGTTAGAGGTAAGCCTTTATGTTGCAACACATTAATACTAATGTTGATTATCTATTTGTATTATCTTGTTACCTAGCAACAATATTTTACCTAGCAACCACCCATTTTACTTATTTTCAACGGGTTTTACACTGGCCTTGCTCAGGACTTTTCTGTTCAATTGAACATTACTTTTTTTTACTATGGCTAACTTCTTTATGATGCCAAACAACTGGGAATTTTCCATTCAAGCAGATGGAGAAGAAAACAACAATGGCAGTTTATGAATCTCGCAAGATACTTCCTCACTTACCTCATAGTCAACTTCGTCCAGCTCTGATCCAAATTGGTGTAGAGATCTTTCTTATCCAATCAAAGTCCCAACTACAATGGAACTTTAGGAAAAACTGACCGGAAACCCTTTACAGATGATGTGGAGGAAAAAAAACACCAATCTTGAACCAGTCTCCGAAAGCTAAACATCATTCTGCAATATCCTCAAGGACACTGTCGAGAAACACATCCTTCGTGACTTTTGTAAAGACTACACACCTTGCTGGCTGCCAGAATCAGAAGGGCTCCTCAATTAGCAGTATGACATCACTGGTGATCCAGATAGTTCAACATAACTCCTGTATTCTCGTGATACTGCTAGACAAAAGCGCTGGCAAGAGACTGTAGAACATCTCAACTGTACGTACTCGAGTCGGTAGGCTTGGAACCTTCTTCGACATCCCAGAGCAATAACCCCGGTTCAACATCAACCTCCTAAAGTAACAGCAAATGATGTTGCTTCACGCCTGCTCCTCATTTCCATGGTACCTTCTACCAAGACATCACGTAGATAAGTCAATAAGAACCTTTCCATGTCCTACTCAACATCAGCAAAGACTTCCCCACTTGCAGAACATTACACTAGAGAAGATGTCGACATTTGTCTCTTATCCACCAAATCAGGGAAAGCAGCTGGCATGTATGGAATCTACCAATAATTCCTGAAGAACCTTGGGGTAGCGGCTGACTGACCTCATTCTTCACCTGCATCCACTCTTCCAGAGTTATCCCGACGGCTTGGAGAGAGACTAAAGTGATCGCGATCCTTAAACCAGGGAAACCTGTGAACGACCATGCAAACTACTGTCCCATTTCTCTTCTGTGCACATCGTACCAATTGTTTGAGCGTCTCTTTATGGTCAGGCTTACCCCATTGGTAGAACCTGTGCTACATAAGGAGCAAGCAGGCTTCAGACCAAAAATGAGCTGTTCCGATCAAGTCCTAACCCTTACTACATAGAGTCAGGATATCAGCGCGCTCTTAAAACAGGTGTGGCACTGATTGACCTCTCATCAGCCTACGACACTGTATGAAGATGTGGCCTGCTGCTCAAAGCCTTCCGCATCTTCAAGTATCAGGCAACCATGCATGCGCATCCTCGCTTCCATACTTGGCAAAAGAAGATTCAGAGTTTCACTTTGAGGACAAACAAGCTCGACTAGAAACCTCAACGACGGCCTCCCTCCAGGATCTGTCTTTGCCCTGATAATTTTCAACATTTATGTAAGCGACATGCCGGAGACTACTTCCAGGAAATTTGCCTTTGCAAATGATCTTGAATTGGTCACCCAATCCACTGATTTCAATGTCCTTTGTCTTAGCACAACCATCACCGTAGACATGAAGAAGATGGGCTACTTCACCTACTGGCGCCTTCGTCCCATCAAGGTTAACCAAGAATCCATATGAATGAAGGATTTACATGGTTGCTAGGTAAAATGTTGTTGCTAGGCAACTTAATGGTATCCATGGATAATCTAAAGTCTATACATGTGTGTACCATCATTGTTACCCGAGTACCCAAAGTAATACAGACCTGTAAAACAGAAATTTGCCAAGGAAGGGTAAAAAAACCCCGCTAAATATGAGCAAAATATGTTGTTGCTAGGTAAAATGCTGTTGCTAGGCAACATAATGTTATCCATGGATAATGTAAAGTATATACATGTGTGTACCATCATTGTCACCCGAGTCCCCAAAGTCAAACAGACCTATAAAACAGAAATTTGCCAAGGAAGGGTAAACAAAACCCCGCTAAATATGAGCAAAATATGTTGTCGCTAGGCAAAATGTTGTTGCTAGGCAACAAAATAGTATCCATTGATAATAGTTTGTATTGTATATGTATTTCATCATCAATGTTTATTGTTTTCTGCTTTGTCTCATTAAAGTTGTTACACTAAACATTAAATCTTTACAAGTTAAACTGTCTCATACAGCTGGATTGATTCTATAATTGTATGGAATTGTACTGTAAAATGACATTTTCATGAAAATTGGGGTTTGGTTAGGCACAGCATAACACACAGATCTACTGATACATTTGGATTGGGATGCTTATTTTTCTTGAATTGCATCATCTAATAGTCAGAATCACGTATACCAAAATTAAATTAATGATTCAGGTATTTTCTATTTAGTTTTTAAAAGAAAAATCACTTCATAAAAAGAAAACGCACACTTTTATGCAAGGATAAAATGGTTGCTAAGGAAAATGATGTTGCTAGGCAACGCATTTCGATTGATATTTACTTTAAAATTATGCCCGATCGTTAGGATGGGTTTTGTCTTTCCATTAGAGGTCTCTCAATCATTAGAAAACAAATATTTATTGTAAAAAGTCACATGGAATGTGTAAATAACTAATAATTTGTAATCTAGTTTTTTTTTCTTAAAAAATGGGCGTGGTCTATTCAGTGCTGGTTTCCATGGTGATGCTACAAGTTGCGGCAATTTTAATGGTCATTTTCAAAAACTACAGAAAATTTCCTTTAAAATGAGACATGTTGTTGCTTTATTCCAGCCGGGTGCATTAAAGTACAAGAAATAAGCCACTTTTTGGCCTCTCGCCGCTCACCTATATATAGCGCCCTTCTTTAGCGTTCACTACGTATGGTAGACGTGTGGCCAATACGGCTAATAAATCGGAGATACGCGCCGCCTTATAATGTGTCAATTTGGCAAACATACTATAGAGTTTAACTTGATATAAAATACGAAATCGCATGGCGACATGACGAACTTGACCGGGAGCCCTATAATCAAAAGTGTGCAATGTATTGTATCAATTACATTCTTTACATCACTGACTTTGACTAAAATGTTATTGTAACGAATACACATTTATTCACGGGTGCTAAATAATGTACTATGATCAGTCATATTTAATACATAGAAGAATTATCTGGGCAAAAGTTCTAGCGAAAGTTGACAACATTTTAAAATCAACAGTGTACCACCAACTGTGCCCCTTATTTGCTGATCGTGATATAACTTTCTCGGTGACAGATTCCCCATTTACATATAAATAAACCATTTTGGCCTGATGATATTGTAAAGCACTTAGAGATGATTATCAATCGTGATATGCGCTATATAAAGCAACGATATTATTATTGATGATATTGATATACGCCGGTCCAATTGGGGTGTATTTTTTAACAAATTGTTTCTATCATCATTTGGCAATAACGTTGTCAACGTATTCATGTGGTGCGATTTTCAACCCAGTTAATTATAATTATTTAGGTATAACAGGCATTGCTATCATATAATACACACCGTATCAATTTTGGTCGAACTGTTAGTTTCATTTTCAACACAACACGTTCATTAGTTAAAATAAAAAAGAGGGAATTCTCATATTTCCCCCTATATCAAATGACAAACTCGTCAGGTTGCCATAGTGTATGCAAACACATACAATTATTTGGTTTTGTTGTTATTGTTTCTACCCTGTAATATGAAATTAATAATAAAAAAAATTATACACAACCGAAATCAATATAGTCTATTTTGACATAATTAATGACATTATTCAGAAGTCAAAGCGAAAGTCAAAGTAAAAGCGAAAGTGAAAGTGAAACCAGCTTAGAAATGATAGCGCTGTATAATTAATCAAACCTATTTTCATACTCAACCACGTTGCCATAGTGCTATTTCTCAAACATATTCCATTCGCTAGTTTCGTTTTCATTCATATACATGTAATACAAACTCGGAGCGGCGCGAACGGGTGGAGAATTTTGGCCAAATCTCAATGGCGTTCTGACGGCGTGAATTGAAGTTCCAGCACCGATATTTCTGCATTTATCAATACTGAAGTTCGGATTTTACCACACAAGCTCTTTTACAATCTAATTCAACAATATTGATCAGTGATGATCACAATAGTTTGGCCGATATAGATGTGTTTGGTAGCTTTCCCAATACTGATATTTGGCTTTAAAAGGGACCTAAACCCATTTCACTTTACTCCTGATAAGCACAGCCGTAGAAATGTTTAAAGGGATAGTTGAGTTTTGGTATAGAGGGCGCTACCATTTTTTTTTGTTTTGAGATAATGAAAAACTGAGTGTCAAATTCGAAAGAGCATACAATTTTAATGACAGAATAAACTTTATTTGATCAAAATCGCTTCAGAAATGGCTGAAATATCCATAAACATAACCATTTGTAATACTTGTGGGGCCCCACAATTATTCAATAATTTTGAACCAGCCGTAAAAAAAAATAATACTTCCTCTTTTCAAAAATTTACAAAAAGAGGTATAAATAGTTGTTGATTATCTCTCCATCTAATCACTATTTCAACAGAACATCACATGCACAATATTTTATTTAAATTGTTGGAAACCGATGAGTGTTAAGATAGCGCCCTCTTGAGTTGTAACAGCTCTTTTTTTTTTTAATGATAACAGGCTTTTTACTTAGTCATTTGTGTAATGTTATGGTGCAGGTTTTGGTTACTAAAATTCAGTTTGACCCAAACTGTACTCTCTTTACCAGAACTCAACTATCCCTTTAACACCTGTAGGTACTGTAATTGATGGACCGAGCATGGTAGCTTAGCGGCTAGAGTGTCCGCTTCAGGCACGGGAGGTCCTAGGTTCGAACCCTGATCGGGTCATACCATGCAAAGACTTTAAAAATGGGACCTTCTACTTTCTAGCCAGGCGCTCGGCATTAATAACTTAGAATGGAGAAGGAAAAGTTAAACTAACGGATTTACTAGAGGCCTATATAGCGCCCTTCTTTAGCGTTCACTACGTATGGTAGACGTGTGGCCAATACGGCTAATAAATCGGAGATACGCGCCGCCTTATAATGTGTCAATTTGGCAAACATACTATAGAGTTTAACTTGATATAAAATACGAAATCGCATGGCGACATGACGAACTTGACCGGGAGCCCTATAATCAAAAGTGTGCAATGTATTGTATCAATTACATTCTTTACATCACTGACTTTGACTAAAATGTTATTGTAACGAATACACATTTATTCACGGGTGCTAAATAATGTACTATGATCAGTCATATTTAATACATAGAAGAATTATCTGGACAAAAGTTCTAGCGAAAGTTGACAACATTTTAAAATCAACAGTGTACCACCAACTGTGCCTTTTATTTGCTGATCGTGATATAACTTTCTCGGTGACAGATTCCCCATTTACATATAAATAAACCATTTTGGCCTGATGATATTGTAAAGCACTTAGAGATGATTATCAATCGTGATATGCGCCATATAAAGCAACGATATTATTATTGATGATATTGATATACGCCGGTCCAATTGGGGTGTATTTTTTAACAAATTGTTTCTATCATCATTTGGCAATAACGTTGTCAACGTATTCATGTGGTGCGATTTTCAACCCAGTTAATTATAATTATTTAGGTATAACAGGCATTGCTATCATATAATACACACCGTATCAATTTTGGTCGAACTGTTAGTTTCATTTTCAACACAACACGTTCATTAGTTAAAATAAAAAAGAGGGAATTCTCATATTTCCCCCTATATCAAATGACAAACTCGTCAGGTTGCCATAGTGTATGCAAACACATACAATTATTTGGTTTTGTTGTTATTGTTTCTACCCTGTAATATGAAATTAATAATAAAAAAAATTATACAAAACCGAAATCAATATAGTCTATTTTGACATAATTAATGACATTATTCAGAAGTCAAAGCGAAAGTCAAAGTAAAAGCGAAAGTGAAAGTGAAACCAGCTTAGAAATGATAGCGCTGTATAATTAATCAAACCTATTTTCATACTCAACCACGTTGCCATAGTGCTATTTCTCAAACATATTCCATTCGCTAGTTTCGTTTTCATTCATATACATGTAATACAAACTCGGAGCGGCACAAACGGGTGGAGAATTTTGGCCAAATCTCAATGGCGTTCTGACGGCGTGAATTGAAGTTCCAGCACCGATATTTCTGCATTTATCAATACTGAAGTTCGGATTTTACCACACAAGCCCTTTTACAATCTAATTCAACAATATTGATCAGTGATGATCACAATAGTTTGGCCGATATAGATGTGTTTGGTAGCTTTCCCAATACTGATATTTGGCTTTAAAAGGGACCTAAACCCATTTCACTTTACTCCTGATAAGCACAGCCGTAGAAATGTTTAAAGGGATAGTTGAGTTTTGGTATAGAGGGCGCTACCAATTTTTTTTGTTTTGAGATAATGAAAAACTGAGTGTCAAATTCGAAAGAGCATACAATTTTAATGACAGAATAAACTTTATTTGATCAAAATCGCTTCAGAAATGGCTGAAATATCCATAAACATAACCATTTGTAATACTTGTGGGGCCCCACAATTATTCAATAATTTTGAACCAGCCGTAAAAAAAAATAATACTTCCTCTTTTCAAAAATTTACAAAAAGAGGTATAAATAGTTGTTGATTATCTCTCCATCTAATCACTATTTCAACAGAACATCACATGCACAATATTTTATTTAAATTGTTGGAAACCGATGAGTGTTAAGAGAGCGCCCTCTTGAGTTGTAACAGCTCTTTTTTTTTAATGATAACAGGCTTTTTACTTAGTCATTTGTGTAATGTTATGGTGCAGGTTTTGGTTACTAAAATTCAGTTTGACCCAAACTGTACTCTCTTTACCAGAACTCAACTATCCCTTTAACACCTGTAGGTACTGTAATTGATGGACCGAGCATGGTAGCTTAGCGGCTAGAGTGTCCGCTTCAGGCACGGGAGGTCCTAGGTTCGAACCCTGATCGGGTCATACCATGCAAAGACTTTAAAAATGGGACCTTCTACTTTCTAGCCAGGCGCTCGGCATTAATAACTTAGAATGGAGAAGGAAAAGTTAAACAAACGGATTTACTAGAGGCCTATATAGCGCCCTTCTTTAGCGTTCACTACGTATGGTAGACGTGTGGCCAATACGGCTAATAAATCGGAGATACGCGCCGCCTTATAATGTGTCAATTTGGCAAACATACTATAGAGTTTAACTTGATATAAAATACGAAATCGCATGGCGACATGACGAACTTGACCGGGAGCCCTATAATCAAAAGTGTGCAATGTATTGTATCAATTACATTCTTTACATCACTGACTTTGACTAAAATGTTATTGTAACGAATACACATTTATTCACGGGTGCTAAATAATGTACTATGATCAGTCATATTTAATACATAGAAGAATTATCTGGGCAAAAGTTCTAGCGAAAGTTGACAACATTTTAAAATCAACAGTGTACCACCAACTGTGCCCCTTATTTGCTGATCGTGATATAACTTTCTCGGTGACAGATTCCCCATTTACATATAAATAAACCATTTTGGCCTGATGATATTGATATCATATCAGGCATATCAGGCTTGTCGAACCAATATCCAGCCCAGTGGAGTGGCGCGAACGGGTGGTGAATTTAGGCCAAATCTCACTGTCGTGCTGACGGCGTGAATTGAAGTTCCACCGATATTATTTTCTGCATATAACGATTACCACACAAGCCGTTTTTTATGCTAACTGAACTATATTGATAAATTAGTTTGGCCAATATAGATGTTTTCGGTAGATTTCCCAGTACTGTTATTTGGCTTTAAAAGGGAGTTAAACCCATTTCACTTTACTCCTGATAGGCACAGACGTAGAAATGATCAACACCTACCCAGCTAGCCACCTGACGTTGGGCCGATGTCGGAATTTGGTTGCCGGATGTCGGCATATCGCCGTTGGCTCGAGGTTAAAATGTCCGCCAGCCCAACATCGTCACGACGTCATTTTTGTGATATATTGGCATAAGGTCATTTTCCGACAATGGCCCAACATCATGTCATGAGATGATGTTGGGCCATTGTCGGAAAATGACGTTATGCCAATATATCACAAAAATGACGTCGTGACGATGTTGGGCTGGCGGACATTTTAACCTCGAGCCAACGGCGATATGCCGACATCCGGCAACCAAATTCTGACATCGGCCCAACGTCAGGTGGCTAGCTGGGTACTGACCTAGGTACTGTACTTGATGGACCGAGCATGGTGGCTTAGCGGTTTGAGTGTCTGCTTCATGCACCGGAGGTCCCGGGTTTAAACCCTTACCCGGGTCATACCAAATTCTTTAACAATTGTACCTTCTGCCTTCTAGCCAGGCGTTCGGCATTATAGAAGGGAAAGTTGGAGAAGGGAAAGTTAAATACGCGGAGTTACCAGAGGGCTAGCCCCCTTCTGTATCTTTCACCACGTTTGGTAGACGTGTGGCCTAGGGCTGATGAATCGGAGATAGACACCGCCTTACATTATGTGCCAATTTGGCGCGGGAAGGACTTTAAAGGTAAATGACAGTAGTGGGAAACGCCCCACCCCCTAAAAATGAAATCTACGCTCTTATTACCAACCATGTGAACGAATATAGTTTTACTAATACATGTAATATGGGATTATACAAATTTGGCCAAGAAACCGCCTACTAATCGATATATTTGCAAAATTATAAATTGATCTACTGCGGATGATACCGCCAACGCGGAATCGCGCATACGCTATACGTGCAAATGACCGCGTGCGTTGTTCGCTATGCGGGCTTGTCCCCAGCTTGTCGATATCTCCAGCCCAGTGCTAGGGGCGCGGACAGGCGCGAACGGGCGGTGGATTTATACATTTCACGGGCGGGTATTGAATTTCTTCCGATATTTCTGTATTTAACGATGCTTAGGTTCGGATTTTACCACACAAGCCCTATTTTAATACTTATTCAACAATATTGATCAATATAGATGTTTTCGGCTACTTTCCAAAAACTGGTATTGGGCTTTAACTTTAACTTGAACTGTAATTGATAGCAAGCTCACGTTGGGAAACATGTGTCAGAACTTGTGTCAAAATGTAACCAACGGCTCCACTTTCCAAAGTATTACACCCTTTCCTTGTTCACAGAACAACACTTTGGCCCGAATTCTCATCAATGGCATTTAGTGCAGGCTAAAAAGAAGAAAAAAAATTACCAGCTTTTCAAACCATGTCGCACAGTGTCTAGCCCTTTGTTTTCATTGTCAATGTAAATCCAGACATCCATACAAGTGTCTCTTGACATTCCAGTCACATTGCAACCGATGACGTCCTGGATCATCCAGGACCTTCCTGGACATACTTTTACTGGTGACCGGTTATACTATAGGTTTTCTCATCCATTTTCAAACAATCGTCATTCAATTTCGATAATTGTTAACTTCAATTTCGTCTCGGAAATGTGTGGCTTTCAGTTTGTCATGTTCAATTTCGTCTTTCAGCACCCAATTTCGTTTGTTCCCAATCAAATTCGTGTTTGTCATATACATTTTAGTCAAAGGTAATTCGATTTCGTCCAATCGCAGACTGTGTGGCAGAAAGTGATGATCAATTTCGTCATTTTGCGATCGATTTCGTTCTTTCTCGTTCAAATTCGTCTCACATTAGCAAGCAGTGATTGTTATTGAATTTTGGTATGAAATATCTTGTTAATCATCACACTATGGCTGATTGTTGCGAGATATACATGTATTGTCATGGGTTGGTTGTAATTGATGTCTATCATATAATGTATTAACATTTTCAGTCATGATAACTCCCAATCAATCAATCAATCAATCAATCAATCAATCAATCAATCAATCAATCAATCAATCAATCAATCAATCAATCAATCAATCAATCAATCAATCAAACAATCAATCAATCAATCAATCAATCAACCAATAAATCAATCAATCAATCACTCAATCAATCACTCAATCAATCAACCAATAAATCAATCAATCAATCAATCAGTCAATCAGTTTCAAGTTTGAATTGCAAGTGAAATGCACGGTAAAATGTTGCATTTTCACAATGCATCTATACTTATCTACGGGACGAATTTGAATGGGAAATTCTTGAAATCGATTGAACAATGATGAATTCGAACATAACATTGCCCACTTAATCGCCATGTGGGACGAATTTCATTGCACAATGACGAAATAGAATGACCAAACTTTAAAGTTGATTGGTCATTGACCAATTTGAACGATGAATGACTAAATTGTATATAACTATTGCACGTTCAGGATTTCTCGGGACGAAATTGAAGGTAACAATTATCGAAATTGAATGACGATTGTTTGAAAATGGATGGGAAAACCTATACAACTGGAATGTCAAGCGACCCTTTGTCCTGATGTCTATTAAAGCAGAAATAGAGGAATTGATTGAAATAATGAAAATAAACAATTATGTTTGAGATGTAGCAATATGGCCGGGATTGATTGGCAAAAGTTGTGTTGAAAGTTGACAAATTAGAAACTCAACACCGTATGCACGGGCGTAGATCCGGGGGGGGGGGGGGATCCCCCCACACGTTTTGTTGCGGGGGGGGGGGGGGGCCTGATCAAACATCCCCACTTTTTTCAAAGTTCAATCTTTGTAAAATGCATAATAACAATAATAATGTTAAAGTGATCCAGGTAAAGTGTCTAACTCCACGAAAAATACTTGGAGCTTCCTCGTTTCTCTTCTGCCGTGTTGTTTAGCTTATGGTAAGAGAAGAATAAAATAGGGTTAGATTTTTTCAAATGTCCCTTTAGTATGATGATCATTATCATTGAAAATCATTATTTCAAAAGCGTTAGCTAACGCTTTTGATAAAAAGTACAATTGCCGTAGCTGAACACGTCCGGCCAGCGCGCGTGGGAAACCTTCCCGACCTGACTGAACTTTGAGCAGAGCGCGCGCAAATTCCATGAATTCTGTACCGTCTGTAAACATACACGGGTGCGGATATCGTCAAACGGATGATTACTGCGAAAAATCTACGACAGGCCATCTGTATTCGGTGATAAAATATGAACTCAATATTCGTTTTTTTCTCTAGGTAAACAGTGTTCGTTTTCTTCCAAACTTTCACAAATCTTTCAATTGTATTTTACAATGATATTGATATAGGATTGAAGTCTCAAATGTCATTTTGTGCAATATCTGACACTTTACAGAGATCACTTTAATAAGGATAATATAGGTTTTCCCGCTCAATTTCGCGATAATAGGAGCAAACGAATTTGCGCGATTTGCGATCGCCGTACCAAAGCATCATTCGAATTCGTAAATAGTCATTCAAAATCACTCCCGCAAAGTGAATTTGCACACAGAGCATACCCTTTCATCAATGGTCATTCAAATTGGCACGTAGTTTACGCAGACGTCTCTTCGGTCATTCGAATTCGTGAAAGGGCAAGCAATTTTCAAATTACTGCTTTCGATTTAAGAAATGTAAAGATAGATCAGCAATAAATTGGCTAAAAGCAGTGGTGTATCGTATTCAGGCAAACTTAAGTCATATTCAGACAAAGTCATGTTATATTTGGGCAAAGTCAAGTCATAAATTATTCGTGAAAGTTATAGAAAGAATATAAGTTTTGGTAAGGGTAAAATCGTACAACTTTTTGTTTTGCTTGTCAGGTGAGAATGAGAAAAATGGAATTCGGGGAAAAGGACCCCGGACCTCTGGAAATAAAGGTGTGCCTATGCCAATAAGCTTTATGTTTCTCTTTGTTTTTTTAAAGATTCCCGCTTGGCGTATGATGTATTGTTTGTCAAATTATTGGGGGAGGGGAGGGGGAAAGTGCCTCCTAGCTCCGTGCTAAAGCGTATATAGCAATGTTCCTTACATAATCTTTTAAAAGCTAAGTGGGGATGTAGATGACATTACAATTGTAAACATGGTCAAACGTAACTAAGCGAACATTGTCCTTTTTAGGGCAAAAGTAAAACATTATTGTTCTCAGTTTCGTGTGTTATATGATATACTTCATATACATACAATTAAAACAGGAGGAAGAATTATATGTATGTATATTTATGTATGAGTATTTGCTATGCAAACAACGTTGCCTAATTGAGATAGTTTTCATGTGGTGCGATCCCCCCCCCCCCTTGCTCTCAAATAATACAAACCGTATCAATTGAAATAGAATTGTTACTTTCATTTTCATCACAACATGTTCATTAATATTGAAAAAAAAAGAAAAAAAAGAGGGAATTCTCACAAACGCGTCAGGTTGCCATAGTGTATACAAACACAAACAATGCATCCTCTTTTTTAATTTTTAATTTTGTTTATTGTTTCCACCCTGTAGCATGAAATTAATCCAAAACAAATTACACACAACCGGAATCAAGGTAGTCTATTTTTGGGCAATATTTATGAAATTTGTTCAGAAGTCAACATGCTGAAAGTGAAAAGTGAAAGTAAAACAAGCTTAGAGATGATAGCGCTGTATTAATCAAACCTATTATATTCCATTTGCTAGTTTCATTTTCATTCATATAATACAAACGTTCTCCATTTACTAATTTGTTGATTTCCGATCAACTTCGGCAGATTATAGCAGCCAATTTCGTTAATGATGTAGTGCAAATTCTATTTTAAAAATCGCGTGCTATTCTCCAATAACACTCTAGGATCCAATCAATTTTGTTAATACGGAAGAAATTAAATATTATTATAATTGCAGTAAAACTTTTCACATCACTCAGTTGACATATCAGATCACAGAAATGCACATGTTATCAACCCTTAGTACATATTACGTGCACTTCTTAAGTAGCACTAGCTGGAATGCTCCCCATGGAGTGGAGAGAATGCACGTTAAGTGCTCGATTGCTTGTGGGTGTATGTGTATCCGATGACCGAGTAATAATTGTTGTCGCAGGGCCCTCTAAGAGACCAGTAAAAAGAAAAACATTGAAGATGTTACCATTGGCATACAAATGACAGTACTGGGAAACGCCCCACACACACCAAATGAAAAAATATGCTATAATCACCTACCATGTGAAATAATATATGCTAACTTATCTGTTAATGTACAGATTTTGACAAAAACTGATTTGAAATTGACTATGCATTAATAGGTTTGGAATACAGTGATATAATAATATGTTACCACAGGATCATTACGCTGCATACGAAAGCTATGCGAGCGCACGACTGTGACGGCATATCAGGCTTGTCAAACCAGTCTCTAACCCAGCCGAGCGGCGCGAACGGGCGGTGAATTTAGGCCAAATCTCACTGTCGTGCTGACGGCGTGAATCGAAGTTCCGCCGATATTGCTGCATTTAACGATACTAAGGTTCGAATTTTACCACACAAGCCCTTTTTATACTATAGGATTTCTCAGCCAATTTCGTAAGCTTCTCATTCGTTTTGATAAGCGTTTCATTCAATTTCGCGAAATTGAGCTGAATGCTTGCAATTGTCATTCAAAATTGCATTTTGTTCATACGATTTAGCTCTTCGGTCAAGTGATTTACCATTTTTAGCATTCAATTTAAAAAACACGCTATTTGCATTCAATTTCGTCAACGGATTTCACGGAAGGTGGTATTACGTAATCACAAATTTTCTCGCTTTAAATTGAATGACAATTTTACGAAATAGAAACACGTTCTAAATCGAATGCGAACAAAATGTTTTCGAATGATTGTTATATAAATTCGAATGCTAAAAAACGAATTTGAACTGCAAAATACAGCTGCGGTGACAAAATCGGCGAAATTGAATGCACACAAAATGAATTTGTGTGGCCAACTTATGAACTTTACCGAGAAATCCTATAATTTAACAATATTAGTTTGGCCAATATAGATGTCTTCATCAATTGAAGTCGAACTGTTAGTTTCATTTTCATCGAAACGTGTTCATTAATAAACCCCAAAAAAACACAAAAAGAGGGAATTCTCTTTTTCCCCTAAGTTAAATAACCAACGCGTCAGGTTGCCATGGCGTATACAAACAAATGCAATGCATCTTGTTTTTGTTTTGTTTTTTAACACCCTGTAGCATGAAATTAATCCAAAAAAAATTATACACAACCGGAATCAAGGTAGTCTAACCGTGGCAATATTTGTGACATGTGTTCAGAAGTCAGCATGGTGAAAGCGAAAGTGAAAGTGAAACCAGCTTAGAAATGATAGCGCTGTATAATTAATCAAACCTATTTTCATACTCAATCACGTTGCCATAGTGCTATATCTCAAACATATTCCATTTGCTAGTTTCCTTTTCATTCATATCATACAAACGTTCTCCGTCTACTAATTGTTTGATTTCCGATCAAATTCGGCAAATTAGCAGTTAATTTGAATGGTGGAACGATCCGCGAGGTAACTTTCGTTTCAGCATGTTTTCGGCTACAAAGCATTTTAAAATCACACTCACGTTGCCATAGTGCTAAATTTTCAATGTAGCCAAAGCATTTCGTATCCAATAAAACCGTAGTCGCTAGTTTCGTTTGAGTCAAACGTGTCTCCGTTAGCTCGTGGAAACAGTACTCAACTCGAGAGTGGGCTCCTTACTCGGGCCTCTGCATATATTGACAATTTTATTACAAAATTGTAATTACTTCATCTCCGATAGGAAAAGGGATGTGATATAGTTTTTAGAAAGAATTATTAGTTTCGTTGGAGTGTTAATGGGATTTTTCTTAGCCGTAAGAGAATGGGTGATCACGAGTTGTTCGGCTTAAAGCCGAAGCAGCCAGGAAAGAGCAGGATGTTGACACCCGTCGGTGATCCAGATGAACTGTCCATTTACGATGCAGACACAGATGAAGAGCGAGAAGATGCTAAGAAACAAAACTTAAAGAAGACAACGTGGGGTTCGGTTTTGACAAAGACGACGCATCTTAAGCAAGTTAAAGAGAAGAGAAAGATTGTGCAGGTAATTGTCAGTCCATGCAAGTTGTATATATTTTGATTTGTATCAGTATTTGAAGAGCTTTCAACCAAAAGGCGCTAAATCTTCTTTTTTCAACTTCCGAGGAAAACAGGTTTATTTGTCCCACTTTGTACACGTGCCTATAGGAATATGAAAATTGAACTTTCTATATTTTGATTTTGAGGGAGTTATTTGTCGTAAAATGTGGATTCTTAGATAGCTACGTAGATTATACATGTAGATATATCGTTAACTCAATTTTTTATGGAAAGTGGATTTAGCGCCTTTTTGAAGTGAGCTCTTCATGTCTTTGTATATCAACTTTGTTGCTAGAAGTTGATGAACTTAGCAAAACAAAATAACAATATAATATCTTGTTATAAATCAAGAAGCTGGAAACTAACTATTTGTAAGGCGACGTTTCGCCGGTGAACTACCGGCTTCTTCTGGCTACTCTCTAGTTGTTGTTGTTGTTGTTGTTGTTGTTGTTGTTGTTGTTGTTGTTTGGTGGCAATCAGTCAAATGTGATTAGAGTGTAGAGTGTTTTTTTTTTATAGGGATGTGCCGGAATCGTCACGCATCACCGCATTCTCATCCCATTCTCATTTCATGTCATTCTCATCCCAGTACCAAAAGCTGGAAGAGATTCATCAAACCCTTTATCGTACACACCTATCTCATTAACTACAGTTTTTTGTAAAATTATGGAGAGGATGGTTAAAAATCGTATGACATGGTTTATTTAAAAATATGGTGTGATTGCTCCCTGAGAGGAGTACAATGGACCAACTTATTAGATTAGAGACTGATATTCATGAAGCCTTATTGAATAAAGAGTACACTATCGTAGTATTTTTGTACTTAGAAAAAGCATACGATTTATTATGGAGAAAGGGTATTATATATATATAAACATTTTGAAATGGGTCGAGGCATTTTTTAGCCGGAGAACCGTTCAAGTTAGAGTAGATGGAACATTGTCAAATAGTAAGGAAGTATTACAAGGAATCCCGCAGGGAAGTGTGATCTGTCCGCTGCTTTTTTACGTTTATGTTAAATGATCTTGAATTCTGTAACAAAAAAGTGAATATTTCATTCTATGCGGATGATATTTGTATTTGGTTCTCTAGTAGAAATTTGAAATTTGCAATAAATAAAGTTCAGTTGGCGTTGGATGAGATAGAACAATGGTGTAAAAGATGGGGAATGTATATTTCCTCGTCGAAATCAACGACAGTTTTGTTTGGTCGACGGGGAAAAAAAGAAGTTAAATTACGGATAAATGATTGCATTATCCCACAAAATAACACACACACATTTCTTGGCATATGGTTTGACCATAGATTAACTTGATCCACTCATATTGATAGTATTGTTGAGAAATGTAAAAAACGTTTAAATTTATTACGATGTATAGCTGGCACGCAATGGGGAGAAAACTCCCACGTATTGATGATGGTATATAAAGGTCTTATAAGACCTGTTATAGATTATTGATGCGAAGCATATGGGTCAGCATCAAAATACATTGTTGACAAAATAGACTCAATACAATATCGAGCACTGCGGATAGTCACTGGTGGTTTACACATGACATCCTTAGCAGCGCTACAGGTCGAGTGCGGGGAACCCCCCTTAGAGTTTCGTAGACAGATGTTTGTTGATAAATATACATTTTATTTGCAAACAAGAAAAGATAATCATCCAACAAAGAATATTTTATTTAATTGTTGGCAATATGAGAGTAATATATGGAAACAGAATGAGGGGCCCTTAATGAATCGAGCTTGCACTTTAGAAACACCAAACTTGGAAACACAAGCGGATGGTATTCCTAGCACTCCTCCTTGCACTTTGTGAAGCGAAATGTGTCTTTTAGTATACATGATCAAGTAAATAAGAAAGAGTCGCTTCCAATTGAACAGTTGAATTGTGCATTAGAAAATATAGCAATAAAGTGGAATAATTATTTGCAAATACATGTATATACAGATAGTTCTAAACTTGATAATGGTTTGACAGGCGCAGCTTTTTATATTCCGAAGTATAAGATAAGTAAATGTTATAGAACCTCCCCAGTAAATATGACGACTGCAGATTTGACAGCGATTATTTTAGCCTTATATTGGATAGAAGATTATTCTCCGGTATCTGTCGTGATTCTATCAGACTCGATGTAAGCCGTGCAAGGCTATTAAATATATGAATAAAGATAGTATAATTTTGGAAATTTTGGATAAATTAACACATTTAAGTATTATTGGTATAGATATATATTTTGAATGGATACCTGCCCACTGTGAACTACAGGGACATGAACGTGCTCACCTTCTAGCCAAGCAAGCAACTAAAAACGAATAATATGTAGATGTATGTATTCCACGTAATAGATATGATTTTATTAATCATATGAACAATTTTGAATAAACAATTATGGCAAAATCAGTGGGAAACAATAGAACAGGGAAGATTTTTATTTGGAATTCAACCATTGGTATTACAGTGTATCAATCTTTTGGGGTTTTGTAGAAAAGATGAACGGTTATTACATCAAATGAGATTGGTTAAATGTAAGGGCAATTCCAAGCAAACATTGACATAACCACTGATTTTTCAAATTCGTTGTACCATAACAAATTTGGTATCAAATGAAAGCTAAAAGATTGAACTTTCCAAAAATGTATTTTGTTTTTGAAAAAACAAAATTGTTAACTATTATTTTATTGTTAATATATAGCATAAATTAATTTTCAATTATTTTCACAAAACATTCAATTACATATTAAGCATAAAAGAACTGCGAAAAGGAGTTTTCATAAAATTTTATTTCAGTGTTGATAGGATCATTGCTTATATTTTTCAGATAAATATCAATTTCGTCATTTTCGCTCTTCGTTCCGCTTCAGTGACTGTCTCATTTACAATCATTAATATGTCACGGCGTTACACTAAAAACAGATATTTTTAATATTTCTGGAAAAATATGAATGGGAATGAAATAATTTTTTGTTTTCTCTGTATTAGCCCATAGGGCTATAATATGCATGCTGAATAGCAGTTTATCTTTTACCACTTATTAATATAATCAATATCAATTTGGTCACGGCGTTACGTTTTGTGTAACACCGTGACGCTACCTACTGGATTCCCATTGACATAACACAGTAGACATAATCAAATAGTGTAAGATATTTTTTGTAGGTATGCTTGGGCATTGCTCATGCTATAATTATATGAATAGGGTCAGTTGATAATGTTTCCATCTCAAAGTTACCCGAGTCATGTATGTGTATGGGTTGTATGTCCGTCTGTCTGTATGTGCATCTGTACATCAGTGTTCTTTTTTTTGCAATATCTCAAGAATCGTTGGATGGATTTCGTTCAAACTTTGTACAATCCATGTATTTAGAGGTACGGATTATTGGATATGATTTTGGTCCATGAGGTCAAAGGTCAAAGGTCACATAGCTAACAAATATGCAAAAATTATATTATTATCAAGATAGTTTGAGAATCCTTGAAGGATAACATGATAATAATACTGGTATGCGTCCAGTGAAGTATATGACCTGATTAGGGAATGGGGTCATGGGAGGTCATAGGTTAACAGGTCAAAATATTGTTGTTGTTTTTTGTTCTCACAATTAAGTTCCAGAATCAATGTTAGAAAGAGTACTGTAGGTAAAAGACAATTTTCTGAAACTGTTTGGGGCACAGGTCAAAGGTCACTCGGATAATTACCAATTCAAAAACAAACATTTACTAACTCTGAAATCATGTTACATGAAACAAATCACTTGCAAAAATGCACTGTGCAGACCAAAAATTAAACATTTGTATGTTATTTTGAGAAACAAGGTCAAAGGTCAGATGTCAAAGGTCTCATATTTCATTGTTACATTTAAGTATGTATTTTGGTTTTAATATTTGATGGTTCCATTAACTAACTTCTGAAATAGATAAGAATTTCAATTATGTCCTAAAAGATTTTTTGATCAATAGAGGGCGCTGTGCTGCAAATTTGTGTCATGCGGATGATCATTTAATAGCATCTTGGTTATATCACCTATTCATCTAGTTCTTTATTGATTCTGGATCACTACATTAAAATTATATCATATTATTCATCACTTTAATATCTCCCATATATATAAATGTACAATTCAGAGGTCACGGCGTTACAGTCACGGCGTTACAGTGCATAGATACATTTATGATATCATATTTACTATGAGCATTGGATTTTTTCTAAATTTTTATTTGGATGTTCTAGCTTGATGTCTAGTACAAAGAATCAATGTGACAAAAGTGCAAAATGTTCCTGTAGTTCACAGAGTTTACTTAGTTTCTTAGCATGTAAGAAACCCATGTCTTTTTGCCGTCACGGCGTTACGGCAGATATTGATATTCATAATTAATAATTTATTGGGAATTTTGGTTTTCTTGCCTATTGTAAATTATTGGTAGGATAGTGGTTACAGATGCATATAAAAAGTTGGTTCTAGATATTTAGATTTTATGAGTTATTTGGACTTTCATTGTGAGAAACACCCTCTGACCGTCACGGCGTTTGCTTGGAATTGCCCGTAAGCTAAATTTGTATACATTTTTGTATGGAATTTGAAACAATTGAACATTATTTAATTGATTGTAAAAAGTATATACAAGAGAGAAACAAATTGCTTTTACGATTGAAAGTAAAACAAATGAGTTTACCGAATTTATTGGGGAAAGAAGATCATTTGCAGCCTGTGATGGCTTTTATAAAAGCCACTGATAAATATTATTTATTGTAAGTAGGTGATTTAAATTTGTGAAAGAAATAATATGTTTGTTACTCTCCGTCCTCAGGAGGAAGGAGGGTAAAAAGTAAGAATATAATTTGCACTGCACAACTAATGTATAATTCATATTCGCACCCCGTTCATGGTCTTTACTTAAGTTATTTTGCCTGCACCTTTGATTTTGATTTAAGTACGGACTTGAGGAGCAAGAAGTGGTTAAAGGAGAAACAAATATAGTGCCATCTTCTGATCACAGAAAAATAATTTTATAAAGCCAGGCGGAAATAATCTTTTTAGATTGGACACACGCCTATAAATAACAACAACAACAACATTTCAAAATCACAACATATTCTAACCAATTAGATAACATTACATATTTAAAAGAACTTTCAGGAAAGTAAAGTGAATAAACGATATCTGTAACTTATTGAGCGCATTTAGCAATAATAGAAATATCCCCCTCTCACTAAAGAATGTTGTTTTATATATAATACGAAGTAAAATTATTAAATGTAATAATATCATTGCTTCATTTACGAACTCGTATCAACGGGTATTTAAACATGATTGTACTTCTTGCTTATGAAGATGTGTTTCACGACTATAATTACAAAATGACTGGTAAGTATTTCGGAAATGCTTGAAAGGGCGAGTGGAGTACATAACACAGTATTATAACAACAAGTACAAGAATCCCTGCATTCTGATTGGTCAATTAGCGTGTCAAGTTTTTACTGATGCATTTTACTTACTTACTTACTTTACTTACTTATGCATTTTACTGATGCATGGCTCACTTTAGTTTGATTTTCGCAGTTTTTGAGCCCATTTTATAAAACAAATGCTTCACAGGCATATTTCGTGGATCGGTAAGAATTGTCTGCACTTGTTTAACTTTGGAAATTGTCTAAAACCATTCCAAAGTTAAACTCGTGCATCCAATTCTTACCGATCCACTCAAGCCTGTGAATCATTTGTATACTGATGCACTGAAGTTTCAAACATGTAGTAGTTCTTAAAAGTGGCGATTGGGGAGGGGGGCACCCACATAATAAGGGGGCACATCTTATGTATTTATTTGTTTTTACACATGTTTTCCTCCTATGTTTTTTTGTAAATATTGTTTTAGCAAATTACTGGGGGCGACCCGTGCGCCACACCAGTCCCCCCCCCCCCCCCCCCTCCCCATAGCTTTAGTCACTGGTTCTGAAAAGATCCGTTGATAAAGTACAGGAGTGGATAGATGAGGAAAACATATTCTTGCCCAATTAGTTCCCAGAAAAACTAATAGGTTGAAGTAGGTTAGAGAGTGCGAACATTATTCTTTCTTGTATACTTGATACCTGATGCTTGATGCAGTAATCCCTTGAAGCAGCTATGTGAAGCTATACTGGGATGGTTATGTGCTGATGTGTCGTCAGGAGGTGCCAGAAATTGTGGTTGTGTATAATACAGTCATTTATGTACAGTAAAATGCATGAACATTTAGTGCAAGTAAAAGTCGTAGCTGTTTATACGATAAAAAGAGCCCACAACAGGCTGCACCGTTTTAATAACAGATAGTCATGGTAGTGCAGCCTTGTGGGTCGTCAATCCAGTAGCGTTTACTGCTGGCCCAGGTAAACTGTTCCAAATTCTTATTGTTCGTGGATAGAAAGAGATTTTGAAGACGTCAATGGTTGCATAAGGGATGATGTACTTGAGATTGTGGTCATGCCTTCCGTGGTCATGGTGGTAATTTGCTAGGACGACTGTTGGTGGGAATGGCAAGTTGACCAGTTTGTATTGGAGTTTATGGAAAAGGAAAAACTGGGCAAGAAGTTGCCGGGTGTGTAGCAGGTCCAATCCAAGTGCTGTCACAAGAGCTGCTGACGATGTTGTGTATCTGTAGTCGCAATGAACAAAGCGGGCGGCTGCTTTTTGTACCTGCTCAAGCTCTTTTACCTTGGTGATGCTGTGGGGGTTCCATGCCTCTGTCCATATTCCAGTTGAGGACGAACTATTTAGTGTTGTGTAAGCCTTGGCCTTTACTTCCCTGGAACAGGACGTCAGGGTCCTACGGAGGAGACCAAGGGTACGGCTAGCTTTCTGCCTGGTGGTTTCGCAATGCTTGCTCCAACGGAGATCAGCAGTGACCGTGATCCCAAGATATTTGTAATGATCCACCCTCGGGATAAGGTCATTGGTTAGATGATATTGGCAGGTGCTGGGGGTGTGTTTCCGGGTAATTGACATAACTGCACACTTCTTGATGTTAAAGCTCATGAGCCAGTCAGGCGACCAAGTGGACAGTTTCTGGAAATCGGACTGGAGGATCTGATGATCTATGTCGCTGCAGATTTCCCTGTAGACCACGCAGTCATCTGCAAAGAGCCGGATCTTTGATTGGATGTTGTCTTGGATTTCAATCTTAGTTACATATTTGTTGTGATCCCAGGGTTTTCTTGTTTTCTGCTCATCACGCTGCTGTGAAACTATGAAAAAAAAACGTCCATGATGACAATCAAAAATTGACCTCGTCATTTTGGGATGGCAAGTGTCTGGAATTATGCACAACCATAAGGGGCATATATAGTTCAAAAATTAAGAAGAAACTCCTACTGCCTGTACAGGATTTATGACGATAATTACAATATTATGGTCGAGAAACATCCATGATTAAAACAAATTTTGCAAGTTACATTTACAGATTAATATATAGCAGCAGTTTTACTTTGCCTGCAGTTTAGGGTTGTCATGGTGTATGATTCTGAACAAAAATCATTTGGTAGATGTATTTTATTAATTTCAAATTTGATCATCTGTTCTTACAGACAACATCCATGATTAGAATCACTAAATCAAAAGATGGCAATTTGAAAGCCAAAATGTGTTGAACCTATACAGGCTCAAATTTGATAAAATGTATAATAATCTACAGTTTAAACAATATTTAAACCACCTGCAAGATTTTGGCTAGGTGTGGTGATGGGGAAAGTGTAAATTAAGTGCAAAAATATCAACCTGTTGCATAATTCCCCTCCTCCTGAATTAACAAAATTGCATCATCCATTTGTTATTGTGATGATTACAAAAATACACTACCTATCTACCATTATAAACTCATAACTTTGCCTGAAATCTACCTTGATTGGACTGGGTCACCATTTGTTTTCATCATGATATCCATCATGGATGTTTGCAAAATTGTCAAGGACGTTTCTGAGCCAAACTTTCTCACAATTCTCCTGGCCTAACATCTTCAACCAACTTCAAGGCTTTGTTTAATTCATGTCCTGACTGTTTCCCACCATAATAACTAAACATGGTTATGACTCTATTGTTCTAGACATCTCCTAGACTACTTTTTACAGTTTGATATGGGTGGTACTATCTTTGTGTCATTTTTAAGCAGATTGAGGCATGCAATTAATTCAAGCGACATGCTTGATTATTGGTGAGTGTCTAGAGAAGTGCTTAGATGTACAAAAATGTCTTGCACATACCCAATGTGGGCCCAGATTACTGCCAAAGTATACTGTTCATGGATGTTTGTCCCACAAACGTCATTGACCGCAAAACTCCCAGCTGGTTTTCATCCGTTTTTGGTAATTCCAACATTCAAATGAGACCTAAACCTTAAGTTCCATTCGGAACCTATATAGTCTGGGGTCAGTATTTTTAGCAATTACACACTCAACTGTACTGAAGGACAGGCATATCTGAACTAACATCCTATATGGGTAAAAATTATAATTGTGTTTAAACCACCTCCGCGCAAAATGGCTAGAGAGTTGGACCACCATTTTTGCAGTTCAATCTTTAGTTGTGTGACTATACAGGGTGGCCCAGAAAGGATGCAACACCTACGATCGTTAATTTCATCAACATCATCGACCAAATGTCATTGTTTTTATTTGATTGGGTAGAACATTCTTTTTCCAACAAAATGATACCATGAGCATTGATTTTGGGTAAGGCGTTTGGATCCTAGGGCCATTTTTCTGAGGCAATGTCGTTTCCTAAATTTGCTACTTTTTCGTCTCCAGCGATCCTCGGAACACTGAGACATTCTCGTCCCACGGCCTGCCGTAGAATTAGCTGTACATAAGAATGGCTCACATTGTCTTCCTTACAAAGGGAGAGCAGTCATGCGGTTCTTCTATACAGCTAATTCTATGGCAGGCCATGGGGCGAGAATGTCTCATTGTTCAGAGGATCGCTGGAGACGAAAAAGTAGCAAATTTAGGAAACAACATTGCCTCAGAAAAATGGCCCTAGGATCCAAACGCCTTACCCAAAATCAATGCTCATGGTATCATTTTGTTGGAAAGAGAATGTTCTATCCAATCAAACAAAAAACAATGACATTTGGTCGATGGTGTTGATGAAATTAACGATCGTAGGTGTTGCATCCTTTCTGGGCCACCCTGTATATCAGTGCTATCTAGACTAGCAAGCTCGGCCTAGTAATTATGCAGTCGACGATGAAAATGCTCATCATGGATGTTTGCGTTTTCTACTTCAATCACTTCTAAGGGACCTGGTGGTAAAACCATAACATCCAGAAATCTTTTAACCATCTTAAATTTTAAAGAAGATGTGTCGTTCCATTAAAAAAAAAGTTATACGCATACATTTCAGAATAAAGAGAAAAAGTGAAGTATAAACACAACATTAATTTAAAAATTCAATTTGTTTACATATGCCATTTTGACTGTTTTTCGTCTTCGAGGGCCTGTGGAGTACTTAAAAAGTAGTAAAACTATATAAAACTGACATATAAATGCCTTAATAATACCCTTCAAGATGATACCAATAAAAGCAATATCGTAATGAATTGGGAGACACAGCGAAGAATAGAAGTGCTCAAGGTCTGAAAATGCCCAATTGTACATCGTTCAAAAATCTGATTACCTTTATCTCAAAACGAGTATTTGATTAACATAAAATTTCATATTATTTTGTTCCATGTCGATTTTACAATAGGATCTGTACCTTTATGATAACTCTCAATAACTAGGCCTATACATTAACATTAACATTTTACTATGAGTTATATTTTGTATAACTATTCAAGTTATTTATCTATGCCTTCTTATTTCACTAATAACAGGCTGCCAAGAGAGGGAGCTTTGAGGAGCTGCACAAATTGCTTTCGCTGATGCCTGACAGTGATATCAGGGAATGTATCAACGTCTGCGATGAAGATAATTACAGCGCTCTCCATTATGCTGCACGCAGCGATAACCTACCCGTGGTTAAGCTTCTCCTTAAACATAAAGCAGGTAATTTAAAGCAATTACATGTTTTCAAGGACGCTGTTTTCTTTACAGTGATCTAGTAACATTGTCAAAATCCTCAAAACGTACTTGGAACTCTAGCGGTTATCATATACCTCATTGTATTCGTATTAGCAATATATGCATGGAACAGCTTTCGGTTTTCCAAATTTTTCTTTCGTTATAAAGATATGTATGGTTGAAGTGTTCAGATTAATACTTATCTGCTGGGTAATTTATTAATTTGTTTTATTCATTTAATATTGCAGGGTAGGCCTGTTCGGTTATGCGAAAAAACTGCTTTACAAAGGCGCCCTGCAGTTTATCATACATGTTGAAACAAAAATATATATACATTATACTGTACATTGCATTATACAAATTCAAAACAAACATAAATGATGGGGAGAGGGAATACAGATATCATTAAACATACACACATAATGATATAGCATATTTATGAAATATAATTATGCAGGCTACCTCAAACATATTGTCGCTGCAATGGGCAAGTAATAGGACAAATTGACGGTATCGATAGCAACAAAAACACGATATACTTGTTTTTGAAGAAACAACATTTTAGGCAATTATTTTTTGCAAATGCCAAATTCAGTAAATTATTATTCGACCAAAAAGCATAATACAATGTAAAATAAAGCACAATTATTAACATATATGCACATAATACAAAAATACAGGTTACAAAAAAGAAAAAAGACAAAAGAAAATAGTGAGGAGCAGTATGTGGGCCAGGTTTCACAAAAGTAAAGTACATCACTGTTGCCCTAGGGCATCTGAACCCTCACACACTGGCTCCAGAAGATGCAGCATTACGGAACATAAATAACAACCATTTTATACGAAGATGGTTTAAAAATTATACATCAACGTCCAAAAATAGCTAAGTTATCTTAACCACATTGAAATAGAGAATACATTGATGAAATGATTCTTTCAATGAATGTGGCTCATATTTATATGGATATAAGGACAATATATTATGTATGAGTTATACAAAAAAAATAGCATTGCTATACATGTTTCGCGGTAATAAAGGCATTGGACATTAGTATTACCACTCCATCGACTATTTATGATAAGACCCAGACCGTGTAAAATGGTAGGGAACAATACTAAAGCGAAGTTGGCAAGTTGCATATTAAATAATTGCAGCTTAATGACCTCGGTAGTCAAATGAGCCTATTGAACAGAGAGGATAGACGACTTTAAAAGGAAAAGGAATGTAGGGAAAGGTAAAAGAATGGCAGCATCTTTGACACTAGATGGCAAACTGTTCCAGACTCTAGGCAAACGACGTGATGGCGAACAAAAAAGAGATTGTGTTAGAAGTTAGATGCTGAAACGTCATATTGTCAGGGTGTCGAGGATTCAAAATAATGTTTCCAGAGAGCATTGAACAATCACATACACCAGAGAGACATTTGAAATAAAAGGAACAAAGGAGATAGCATCTCCTTGATGACAATGTTAACAAATTGAGGGCTTTGAGTCTCACCTGTTTAAGTGCTATGCACATAGCTGTCCGTTGAACGCGCTCAACCTGTTGAATTTGTGCCAATGCTGTGGGGTGTCATGCAGGTACGCCATACTTGAGTATAGGGTGCACCAAGGTATTGTACAATGAGAATGTGGCATTAGTGGAGGCACCTCGGGCTACAACCCTGATAAATCCTAGAAGTCTATTAGCTCGAGCGGTAATTGTAGTGATGTGGGTATTCCACGACAAATCCGAACTAATCGTTACTCCAAGATATCGAAATGAAGGGGTAGATGTTAGCACTACTTCGCCAAGTTTCTACTTCTTCTTCTTCTTCCTTGGTAGTGCAGACTTCATGACTGAAGATTTCGCACTACGTGTGTGGTGCACATACAGTACAGTGAACGCAAACAAAATAAACAAAACAAAAACAAAAACAGAGACGCGACAGCACAAACAAACATAAACAACAATGGGGGGGGGGGGGGGGGGTGGGCGTTTTAGATGCAGGCGGCCCTCACTGCTGCTGCTCTGAAAGCATCGAGTGAAGGGAAGGCTGCTGGGTCAATTTTTTAACGCGTTCCAGTCCTTGATAGTACGAGGGAAGAAGGATGAAGAGCACACTTGAGAGCTGCATTGTGGAGTGAAAAATCTACTACCATGTCCTCTGGTGCTTGTTGTTAGTGTGGTAAGGTGGTCATTCCAGGGTACGTCTACTAGCCCAAATCGGATCTTGTAGAGCATCGCTAGTCGGCCCTGTAGTCTTCTGTTCTGTAAGGATTGCCATTTGAGCCTGTTCATTAGGTCTGTGACACTTGCTCTGCGGTCGAAGGTGTTCGTGACGAACCTGGCGCTGTTCCGTTGCACCTGCTCTACTTTTATTATGTTTCTTTGTGTGTGGGGGTCCCATACAGAGGCTGCATACTCCGTTATTGGTCTCACGTATGTCTTGTAGGTCGCCTCTTTGATCTTCCGGTTGGAGTTGCTGAAGTTGCGCTGAAGAAAAGCTCTGGTAGAGTTAGCTTTCTTTGTGATGACGTCGACATGTTGGTTGAAGTTTAGATGACTATCAACATGAAGACCAATATACTTGGCAGAAGACACCACTTCCAGGGTGGTTCCATATACTTGGTAGGGGAAAATGATGGGATGCCTTTTCTTGGTGATGCGAATGACTTGGCATTTCGAGGAATGGAACTGCATCATCCATGTCCGTTCCCACTTCTGTAGAGACTCCAGATCATCCTGCAGTAGTGCAGCGTCCTTGTCCGTTGATACTCGTCTGTACAATGCGCAGTCATCAGCGAAGAGTCGAGGTGTTGAGTGCTTCGCGCATTTAGGCAGGTCATTAATGAATACCAAGAAGAGGAGAGGCCCGAGGACACTGCCTTGAGGCACACCAGACGTGACTTTGGCAGTGTTGCTGGACTTGCCATCCACGATGACTTGTTGGATGCGGTCCTTGAGGAAGTCCTCTATCCACTTCAAGGTCGAGCCCCGAACGCCGTAGTGCTGGATCTTGTGGAGTAGCAAGATCCAGCACTACGGCTGTATGTTGGACGGACACAAGTACGTTTTCTAGTAATGTGCATGACTTTTGTTTTAGTTGGATTAAATAACATACCATTAATGATTGCCCACTGGTGTAAGGCATCGATGTCCAATAGACTTTGTACATGGGCAAGATGGCGAAGCTTCCGATGACTACCACTATAGGGTGCACGGTACTAATTATTATCCCCATAGACTTACACACTAAACACCATGATTTCAATCTAAGATAAAATTAAAACGATTGCATGAAGTTTCCTATTTTTTTTTATATATCTCTATATCATGGTAGATCTATCAACAGAAAAACAATTTTAAAAATTGATGCAGCGGAAAATTAATAAAATGAGCCTTGAACAAAGAATACATATTTTTCAATTGTCTTGTCTCAAGGATTCCAGATATGCATGCTTTGCACTGAATAATCGACAAAAGTCATTATTTACCAGATTTATCCAGAATTTGGGCTTATTATGGAAGATAGCATTACCTTGATGCCAAATCCAGCATAAAAATACAGATAATAAGCACTTAAGTATTGTTTATGATTTATTTTCTGAAAATAAATTACGTCATTTTTTGAGAAAAAAGTTGAAACGGCTGAATTACACCCGTGCGACCTTTATAGTATGAGATGATCTCAGAATGGAAAACTTTTTTGTCATTTTAAAGCATTATCTATAAGTACATCAATTATATTATTATTATGAGTGAGAGAATTGGACAAAACATTGGCCCCATGCATATTGACTTATACACACAAAATCACCCTGTTTTGATGATAATCTTCTTAAAGTACCGCTTTGCTCGCATTCAGTCATATCCTGCTTAGATAATACATATTGATCATAAATGTGCTACTCAGGTTTATTTGATATAAAAAGTATAAGCAGACATGTACAATTGATGTAAAAAGAAAAACAAGAAAAATGAAAGCAATAAACATGAATGTGCATGGCATTCGTACATGCTATCAACTTGAGCCTGTTAATTCAATGAAAATGGAGAAATGCACAAAAAGAGACTTATTTGCAGATCATGAGTAGGCCTAATGTGGATATGAAGATAATGGGAAAAGAGGAGAGAGAATGAATGAGATAAAAAAAAAAAAGATAAAGGGAAAGATAAATAATGGTAAAATAATACAGATATGAAGATACAGAGGCTGGGGGGGGGGGGGGGGGGCACGAGCCGAGGGGGGGGGGGGGGGGGGGGGGGTGGGAGAGAGTGAGTGTGTGAGTGACTGATGAGTTAAAATGGCCAGTAATTCTCCTGTAGCTCACTTTTTGTCCTGCAACAAATTGGGTCTTAATTGGTACTAATGATTTCTCCCCTCTCTGTGTCATCAAGGCTATCCAATTCCAAGCATGTTAAATTTACAATGACTATGTAGACACATAAAAGAAGGTTGATATTATAGCACACATACAACAAACCAGTCATTCAGAAATACACAGCCGAACGTACGTAGTCTCATCACAGCATAATATTAATAAACTCACTTCGCCTAGCCCTAGCCTAAGGCTTAGGCCTGGCCTAATGTAGAAGTATATGTGGGCTATTCCATCCTGAGTATGTTTTTGAAGCCAGGCACAGAATCTCTGAAAGTTCCTGCAAATATATATATATTAAATTAGTTTGGCATAATTATGCCTAGACTCCATTCTATTGTGACTCTTTCGTCACTCCTAGTCCGAGGCCCGTCCGAGACTGATCGAGGTCGTCTACCTGTAGCCCCGATTGACTGCTATACTAGTATAGCTATACCCACTGCCATTCAAGTACATTTATGTCTGTAAAACAAAGTTACAATCAATAAAGTACACATATAATACATACCCAGTGTAGTGCAGCATGTATAAAAACAGGTTCACAGCCGAATATCTTGATTGTCACTGCAGCCCAGTCACATAGCTGTGCCCATTGAAATTGTCGCATCCCACAATCAGCAGTAGATGAAGACCTTGTAAAATGAAGGAAAAGCAGTATTATAAAGGATTCTCACTTGATTGTATTGTGTTATGGTAGGCATTCTTACCAATATTAATCCTAGTTTGATCCGAATTTTGAATAAAACAGTCAGAAACACCCAAATAAAAACAAAAATCGACATCGCTAGCAGCCTACAGCATACGGTATGTGTTATAGCGTAGTCTCTCTAAAGGGTGCACGGTACTAATTATTATCCCCATAGACTTACACACTAAACACCATGATTTCAATCTAAGATAAAATTAAAACGATTGCATGAAGTTTCCTATTTTTTTATATATCTCTATATCATGGTAGATCTATCAACAGAAAAACAATTAAAAAAATTGATGCAGCGGAAAATTAATAAAATGAGCCTTGAACAAAGAATACATATTTTTCAATTGTCTTGTCTCAAGGATTCCAGATATGCATGCTTTGCACTGAATAATCGAAAAAAGTCATTATTTACCAGATTTATCCAGAATTTGGGCTTATTATGGAAGATAGCATTACCTTAATGCCAAATCCAGCATAAAAATACAGATAATAAGCACTTAAGTATTGTGTATGATTTATTTTCTGAAAAAAAATTACGTCATCATTCCTCCGCCTTTTTGAGAAAAAAGTTGAAACGGCTGAATTACACCCGTGCGACCTATACGTCATCGCGTAATGACCTAGAAAGACTTGACCATATCAGGGGGGTGTCACTGCTGCCAGAGTGCAGCGATTTTTGCTCACCGGAAGAGCCTACAACTGGTTGCATTATGGGCTACTTGGGAACTACAGTTAACCAATCACAGAGTAGTTCAAACGCGTCGTCACGGGATCGAGGTCAATAAAACAAGTTCATATGCATACGTCACAATGGCTCCCATTGTTCTCATAAGCGTGATGAAATCTAGGACAGTGCGCAGGAAAATAGGCGCGATAGTCTACGCACTGCATAGCATGATGATTGGTCAAGTATTTCTAGGTCACTACGCGATGACGTACAGGCAATTCATACTTACGTCTAGCACTGGCTCAGCACTGGATAAATCCACTGCCGAGCCATTGCTAGACGAAAAAGCCGACCATTCATACTTGGCATCAACAGTGGATAACTGACGCGCAAGTATGAATACAAACAGTGGATTGGAAATGTCTAAGACATGACTGGGCATGCGCACTAGTACACTTCTATTGTGACGTAACGATGACTTGCAAATTATGAACGCGTAATACCGTAATGCGCATGCGCAACCTTGTGCTAGACGAGTGTCTAGCATCAACAGTGGATCAACAGTGGATCAACAGTGGATCAAAGTTATGCCAGTCTGAGCACAGACTGATGCTAGACATTCCATTCATATCTGCGTCTAGCAGTGGATTTATCCAGTGCTGAGCCAGTGCTAGACGTAAGTATGAATTGCCTGGTAGAGAAGTAGGCTACGGGAGCTTCAAAAATCGGTTCACTCCGCCATGTTGCCCATGTACAAAGTTTATGGGACACGTGACTTGCGCGCGTTAAGTGAGCCTTCTAGTTATAAACGGGTTGGTTTGTTTATTCACACTTCTATGGACCATATACTACTTCTATGGACCAATAGCCGCATTCAGACGATAAAAGCAAATCTCGTGGTTATCTTGTGGTTATCTTGTGGTTTGCAATTCTTAAGAATATCTTGTGGTTTGCGCTCGTTTGAACACGCAAAACTCGTGGTTATCTTGTGGTTTCCAAACCACGAGATTGCGCACACTGCAAAAAATGCGCAATCTCGTGGTTATCTTGTGGTTATCTTGTGGTTTGCAAACCACAAGATAACCACAAGATACTTGTAAGATTTTGCGCAGAATGAGCGCGCGATAAGCGCGCGACTGCGCGCAGTCTACTTTTTTTACCGTCTGAACACAATCAGCTTCGAGACTCGTGGTTTGGGTTGACCTCATGACCGAGATATGCTTCCGGTGTGAAAACAAGTCAAGTGAGCGCGCGTGACCTCAAATGAGAAAGGCGCGCATGCTACTTCCGGTTTTAATTCTTAAGAATTGCAACTCTCGAGAATTGGCATCGTTTGAACACACATTTTGAAGTTCTTAAGAATTGCAATTCTTAAGAATTGCAATTCTTAAGAACTTGGCTTTCATCGTCTGAATACGGCTAATCATCATGATATGAAGTGCGTAGACTATCGCGCCTATTTTCCTGCGCACTGTCCTAGATTTTATCACGCTAATGAGAACAATGGGATCCATGATGACGTATGCATATGAACTTGTTTTATTGACCTCGATCCGGTGACGACGCGTATGAACTGCTCTGTGATTGGTTTATGTAGTTCCCAAGTAGCCAACAATGCAACGTAGAGAAGCAGTCGTTCCGCTCTTCAAAAATCGCGGTCACTGTGGCAGAGTGACACCCCCTGGATAGTCTACGAACTTCATAGGATGATGATTGGTCAAGCCTTTCTAGGTCACTACGCGATGACGTAGAGAAGCAGTCATCGGAGGCTTAAAAAATAGCGTCACTCCGCCATCTTGCCCATGTACAAAGTCTATGTGGCACGTAACTCTAGTGAACGCTAGCGCGGAGCGCTAGCGTTCTAGGTCGGGCTGATAGTGCCCCCGAATTTATCATTTTATGTGCACGATAATTGTGCTTAAAATGATACGTATGATACGGTACTTACCACCGATTAGACGATACATATGTGATACAACTATGGGGTGGATCAGATTGATGATTTTTTGCTCCATTCCGCATAAAAATGAGTGATTTATGCAGCTCATCGACTTCTTTCCGTGTCGTATCGCGACTTCTGAACGACCGATGATTGCGCTATAGTCTTCATTCAAGTCGCCCGCCGATTCCAAGTAAACAGATCGATCTGACGCGTAAGTCCGTACGACCACTAAACGCGCGCGTCAGATCTGCCGTCTATTTGGAATCGGCGGGCGACTTGGATGAAGACTATTTAAGCGCAATCATCGGTTCAGAAGTCGCGATACGACACGGAAAGAAGTCGATGAGGTGCATAAATCACTCATTTTTATGCGGAATGGAGCAAAAAATCATCATTCTGATCCACCCCATAGTTGTATCACATATGTATCGTCTAAACGGTGGTAAGTACCGTATCATATGTATCATTTTAAGCACAATTATCGTGCACATAAAATGATAAATTCGGGGGCACTATCAGCCCGACCTAGAACGCTAGCGCTCCGCGCTAGCGTTCACTAGAGTTATGTGGCACGTGACTTGCGCGCGATAAGTGGGCCTTCTAGTTATAAACGATTTGGATTGTTTATTCATAATTGTATGGACTGTACAAGCATTTTTGGCGCCAACTGCAGGTAGCAACAAAGATCAAAGGAACCGATAAATGACCGTCAAACATAATGATGATTTCTTAATCAGTCAATAAAACACATTACATCTTTCTAGCAACATACACGACCGTTATTGCACCACCTCAAAATCATAAAGACACATTTCATCCTCCTGTAGGAATAAGTATTGTTAATAGAAATAGAAATGTTCCTACTCACCAAGTGTATAAGGCTGACGAAAGTAAGTAGCCGGGGGTTTGTGCGGAGAAGTCCGAGGGAGCGATAAACAGACGGCTGAGGCCCGGCGAGACGTAGCGGGTAGGTACCGACCAGCAGCGCTAGAGTTCCAGGAGGAAGCTCGACGACGCGCTATTGGTCCCGCGGTGAAATGATCCGTAGTCGTAGACACGAATGTTCAGATATTGCACAAATCCCGAAAGTAAAGTTCTAAATAAACCATGCGATAACAGAGCGAAACTTCGCGATAAATGATCCAAAAGAAACACAAAATCTTCGCTTATCGCGATGTCCAAAACAAAGTTTTTACTGAGTAGCAAAAGTGAACGGTGACTTAACTCTAGTATAAACGCGAATAAATATACGTTGTTCAGGTGAAGAAGTCTTAGATACAACAGTTCTACCCAATCTTGGAGAATCCAACGTCCCTACGATGGAGAACATTTCTATCACACCAAATGGAGTCCAGAAGCTTTTAGAGGCCATCAAGACTGATAAAGCTACTGGTCCAGATGGAATCCCAGGCCAATTTCTGAAGAGTTTCGCCAAGGATCTAGCACCAGTTTTGTGTTTCATCTTCCAGCAGTCACTGAACACTGGACAAGTACCATCAGACTGGCGCCTGGCGAACATCACACCAATTTTTAAAAAGGGAGACAAAAGCACCCCTTCAAACTATCGTCCTGTTTCCGTAACATCGATATGCAGTAAGTTGATAGAACATATCATCTTCAGTCAGATAATGCACCACTACGATACCAACAACGTACTACACGACTCTCAACATGGTTTCCGAGCAGGCCGCTCATGTGAGACCCAGTTAATTATGACAGCCGAAGATCTGGCACGTTCACTGGACCAAAAAGACCAGGTTGATGCGATTGCTCTGGATATTTCGAAAGCTTTCGACCGTGTCCCCCATGAGCGCCTCTTACTCAAACTCAGACACTACGGCATCCGAGGCGAACTACAGCAATGGATCAGATCATTCCTCACAGACCTATCCCAGCGGGTGGTTGTAGATGGACAAGCATCTGACACGATCCATGTGTCATCTGGTGTTTCCCAAGGAACGGTACTGGGCCCCCTATTGTTCATCACATTTATAAATGACATCTCCCATGGTATCACGTCCAAGCTAAGGCTGTTTGCAGATGACTGTCTCATATACAATCCTATTCATGATATCTCGGACCACCATGCGCTTCAGCGGGACCTTGACCGCCTTCATCAATGGTCTCTTACCTGGCAGATGAAATTCAACACAGAGAAATGTCATCTTCTACGGTTCTCACTCCGCCGAAACAACATTGAAGGCAATTACCTACTGGGCAATACTCAACTTACAGCAGTTCAAAACTACAAATACCTGGGTCTTACCTTTTCTCACAACCTATCCTGGCAAAAACACATTGATGGAATTGCATCGAAATCCAACCAAATGCTCGGGCTTATCAATAGGAATCTACGACGCTCTTCCCAGAAGATCCGACAACAAGCCTTCTTCTCCCTGGTTAGACCTCGCTTGGAATATTGTGCAACAGTCTGGAATCCATCTACAAAAAAGAGCATCTCAAAGATTGAAGCTGTACAGAGGCGAGCAGCAAGATTCGTTCTTCAACAATACCGCCATTCTGAGAGTGTGTCTGCTATGATTCAACAACTTCAATGGAGTACACTGGAAAGACGCAGCCTCCTCTACAAAATTCAGAATGGCATGGTAGCAATTACACCTGACCAACTCCTCACACCAATGGCCCCAAGCATCACCAGACAATACCACCCAAATAAGCTCAAGCATATTGCATACTCGAACTCAGCTTTACCAGAACTCCTACTTCCCACAAACTGTAACAGCATGGAATGCGCTCCCCAATAATATCTTGGCTTCTACATCACTAGGAGCCTTTGCGGGAGCAGTTGCCTCAATCGGCAATTAATGGGACACCTCACCGGTTCCCCTCGACTCTACGTCCTGACTGATGGACCCTGTCGAGTACCCAAGTAGAAGTAGAAGTAGAAGTAAGTGAAGTAATTAATTCACCAAATCCGGTGATGACATTCTGTAACAGCAGCGACTTGGTAAGAAAAGCTATTCATTGGCTGAGTTACTTTGCGCCGAACGCCATGAATTCAACTTCGATTGGTTAACTGAACATTAATGAACTCTCATTGGTGAGTCAAAAGCACATGACTTCTGGAATCTCAGAATCTTGCCGCGAACATGTAATTAACGTGAAAGGAATGTCTGATCGATCGATCGCGCACAAGCATGTCTATAAATATCTCCAATGTAAACAAATAAGCATCCGGAATGCGCGGAGCAAAGAAACAGGTCAGCTGTCAACCACAAACTAGGGCAGTCCGATGTAAATAAACAAAGTAGTATTTTATTGGCGAAACTGTCTGATCGGCTAGATCATAGCCAAATACTAAAACTAAATGCGTAGTCACTACACTCCTAAGAAAACGATAATACGCCATTGACATTCATGCATGACCGACTCAACATCATTCAGAACACTTTATTCTCCCAACAAAAGGAAGGTACACTGTTGACAATATCAATGTATTTTGCAATATTTCACTTTTGACTTTGCCTTATATTCGGGTGTCATGCACATTCCATGAAATATTTATAGCAAATGACATATGATATAAAGGGGGGAATACAAGCTTTCCAATAATACCAAATTCATAAAAGGTAATAAAGTAATATGAGAGATATGAACGTTTAAACTTGAATTGCGGACATTTTTGTGAGTGGTTAATATATATTAATAGTTGTGCTGTTTCTGATCCGATTTTGATGAAATAAACTTTGTTTTATTTTTAAAATCACGTGCTCATATATATTTTACACTTGGTTTTTCATTACCTCACAAATTATTATTTCTTGAAGCGCTCTCTAAACCAACACTAAATAATCCCTTTTTAATGCTTTTTCGATTTAATGGTAACCAATTACTTTTAGATATCAACAATCTTGGTGCCTGTGACCGAACGCCACTTCACTCTGCCATTGCTGCCACACAGTATAACAAAAAGGTATTTCTACTTTTTTATTTTATTTGTTTTCTTTCGTTATTTTCTAATAATCAATACAGTAGAAGTAGTAGTAGCAGTATTAGTATTAGTAATAGTAGTCATCAGAAAGGTATAAAAGGTCCAGCGACGAGCACTCTACAAGTTCATTAAGTCTCCTAAAAGAAATCCAGTTACGAAGAGAGACTAAAACACCTAAAGCTGCCAGCACTTGCCCACCGAAGTCATAGAGCTAACAGACCCAGTTATTCAATGTAGTCCGGCAGTTGGATGACCTCGGGGGGGGGGGGGGGGGGGGGGGGGTACTCGTGTATTTTTGCAATACTGGTATGTGCCGCTTCAAATACCCTTTTTTCACAGCCGCTCTGGCCGCGCCTAATGGTCTCATTTTCATCAAAATGGGGCCGATCGCCACTTCTAAGGTTTTTTACAGCCGCTCCGGCCGCTCATCAGGGTCTCATTTGAAACAAAATATACCGATCGCCACTCCTTAGGGTCAAATTTTTATCCCAAAAAAGTAGTAGTAGAAGTAGTAGTAGTAGTAGTAGTAGTAGTAGTAGTAGTAGTAGTATAAGTAGTAGTAGTAGTAGTAGTAGTAGTAGTAGTAGTAGTAGTAGTAGTAGTAGTAGAAGTAGTAGTAGTAGTAGTAGTAGTAGTAGTAGTAGTAGTACATGTAGTAGTAGTAGTAGTAGTAGTAGTAGTAGTAGTAGTAGTAGTAGTAGTAGTAGTATTATAGTAGTAGTAGCAGTAGTAGTAGTAGTAGTAATAGTAGCATTAGCAGTAGTAATAGTAGTAGTACATGTAGTAGTAGTCGTAGTAGTAGTAGAAGTAGTAGTAGTAGTAGTATTAGTAGTAGTGAAGTAGTAGTAGTAGTAGTAGTAGTAGTAGAAGTAGTAGTAGTAGTAGTAGTAGTAGTAGTAGTAGTAGTAGTAGTAGTAGTAGTAGTAGTAGTAGTAGTAGTAGTAGTATTATAGTAGTAGTAGTAGATCGCCACTTCTAAGGTTTTTTACAGCCGCTCCGGCCGCTCCTCAGGGTCTCATTTGAAACAAAATATACCGATCGCCACTCCTTAGGATCAAATTTTTATCCAAAAAAAGGCCGATCGCCGCAAATAAGGGTCTCATTTTCATCAAAAGGTTAGATCACCGCTCATAAGGGTCCCATTTTCATTCTTAAAAAGCCCGATCCCATGCATTTTCAGCAAAAAGCGCGATCGTCGCTCATAAAGATCTCATTTTCATTTGTTTTAAGACGATCTTGAGGCCTCGGCCTAGACGATGGTTGGCGAAGCCGATCAGACCTAGTTTGCAACCTGAAATCCAAAATGTAGTAGTAGTAGTAGTAGTATTAGTAGTAGTAGAATTAGTAGTAGTAGTAGTTGAAGAAGCTGTATTATTAGTAGCATTTGTCGTAGCAGTAGTAGTAGTAGTATTATTAGTAGTAGTAGTATTATAGTAGTAGTAGCAGTAGTAGTAGTAGTAATTGTTTCGCTGAGCGAAAGTGTGAAGTTTTAATTTTGTTTGACTATTGGAAGGCACCGTAGTTGTTACGTATCTATTAGTTGGAAATTGTAAAAAAGTAAAAGTAGACGCTAACTTTAGATCAGACGAACTATGGATGCCGTTAGTCTCGGTACATCTCGGCACAGAGTTAAAAGTATAATGTTCTTTTGTTAAATTTGAGCCTAGTTGACTGTCAAGAGGATCGTCAAGAAGATGCTATTTAGTGTAGTTCCTGCCACAGCAATTGAATATTATGGCGCGACGAAGGAAGACTCATGAGACCCTGCTCAATTGGATTTATGATCTCATCCTTTATTACAGCCTTTCTCTTGGTTGATCATAGTTATAATTCAATCTGTGTAAACAAACAAACAAATTGAACCGACAATACGTAAATAAATCTCACTTTTAACACGTTACTCTTTGTGCATTGTGTGTTTCATTTCTTAATGATCTTACTCCTATTGATATCATACTTAGCTTTAAATGCACTGTGTAATTGTGCCACTATCAATACCTGACCAATGTATATCTATTTATACTTAAGATCATTAAGAAATGAAACACACAATGCACACAAAGTAACGTGTTAAAAGTGAGATTTATTTACGTATTGTCGGTTCAATTTGTTTGTTTGTTTACACAGATTGAATTATAACTATGATCAACCAAGAGAAAGGCTGTAATAAAGGATGAGATCATAAATCCAATTGAGCAGGGTCTCATTAGTCTTCCTTCGTCGCGCCAGTAATAGTAGCATTAGCAGTAGTAATAGTAGTAGTATATTAGTAGTAGTAGTAGCAGTATTATAGTAGTAGTAGCAGTAGTAGTAGTAGTAATAGTAGCATTAGCAATAGTAATAGTAGTAGCATATTAGTAGTAGTAGTAGTAGTACATGTAGTAGTAGTCATATTAGTAGTAGTTGTAGTAGTAGTAGTAGTAGTAGTAGTAGTAGTAGTAGTAGTAGTAGTAAGTAGTAGTAGAAGTAGTAGTAGTAGTAGTAGAAGTAGTAGTAGTAGTAGTAGTAGTAGTAGTAGTAGTAGTAGTAGTAGTAGTAGTAGTAGTAGTAGTAGTAGCAGCAGCAGTAGTAGTAGGAGGAGGAGGAGTTGTAGTAGTAGTCATTTAATAGTTATGATCCTATAATGTTTTTACCATGAGGTTGAATTGATATTTTACTCAATTTCTTTTGCATCAGTTGAATGTGGCCTGCCATAAAGAATTGTGTAATTTTAATATTTCTGCTTCTTCCTTTTGCAAAATAGAAAAGCGAAGTGTTAAACTGGTTTAAGCATATACTATGATGAACATACATTTGATTTAAATACATTATTTCACCTTCATCAGCAAAGGCCTGACAACGATGGGTCAGATGTATCGAACTACGCGGTTATCAAGTATCTCTTGTCGAAGAAGGCGAAGGTCAACAAGAAGGAAACGGGCAAAGGACATACTCTGCTACACATGGCCGTCGACTTAGGCAAAGATGAAATAGTGAAGCTGCTTCTGGAAAATAGAAACATCAGAATGGAGGTGACTACAAACAGCAATCATTATAGTAATAATAATGATGATGATGCTAATTTTAATAATTGTAATAATAATAATAATGATAAAATTAATGATGATGCTATTGATGTTAATAATAAAAATATGATTACAGACATTTTCATTTATAATAACAATATTTATGATACTACTACTAACATTAATACAAGAAGAAGAAGAAGAAGAAGAAGAAGAAGAAGAAGAAGAAGAAAGAGAGAAGAAGAAGAAGAAGAAGAAGAAGAAGAAGAAGAAGAAGAAGAAGAAGAAGAAGAAGAAGAAGAAGAAGAAGAAGAAGAAGAAGAAGAAGAAGAAGAAGAAGAAGAAGAAGAAGAATTTTATATAATTGTTGAAGTTCTACTTTCTATTTTACCGGAGAATGTGGATCATTTTAAATGTATTATGTAATATGTTTTATGTGCAATATAAATGTTTCTTTGAGTTTACTTGACAGTTACTTCTGAGGGCTCACATGTCTACGGGCAACAGTAAGATACTTCATTTATGTGAGCCCTGGCCTACTTGTAACTGTCCATTTTCTCCCTTTTCTTCACTTTCTCTTTTCATTGTATGATTATGTTATGTTGTATTTTGTAAAACATGTACTCTGTTCCTGTTGTGAATATTGGCCAAATACATAATGATGTGTATTTGGATACTTTTCCCTTTCCACCATGGTACTGATATTGATTTATAATGCAGAAAATACAAACTTTTAGTATAAGAGTCGTATACAGCCTAGCTTTCAATCCTAGTAGGATCTTCTTCAGGGCAAATGACAGTTACTACAAAAAGACAACAGAATATATACCAACACGACATATATACACATGTGTAGATGGGGGGAGGAGGAAAGGAGGCGGAGACACAAAACAATAAAAGCAACTGTGAGTGGGTGAGGGTCAGGACTGGTTGACCAATCAAACAAGCGGATACAGTCAAAGGAAGTGTGATGAGAGAAAAATTGGTGGGATGGCATGAACTTACAAAAGCACAGCACTGCATCACATTAAACATGTTAAAGATGAATGTTATATTAAAAAAGGATCACTGTATTTCACCATGTTCATTTAATTTAAAAAAAACTCTAAACAAATTAGATGCATATTATTAGTATTACCATCATGTTGGCCGCTATTTCAATTATACAGATCAAAGATAACCAAGATCGGACACCACTCTCAATGGCTTGCACCAACGGCAGAACCGACATAGCATTGCAACTTATCAACAAAGGCGCCGAAGTCAACACGTGGTGTGGAGATAATTGGGATACACCCCTTCTCGTCGCCGTTCGGAATGGACATGAGGGCCTAGCTCGAACCATCATCGAGAAGACAAAGATAAAGGGGGATCGTGTGCTCAACGAGGTGCGTACATGTAGTTGTTGTAATTAACATGTGCGGTGAACGGTCACACCTATTGCTAGGCTATGCGGGGTTTATCAATACGCAGCAGTGCCCAGCAAAACGCGACAACACAATCCCTATAGAGCGCACTGCATCGCTTGCACCCACGAGTTCTGAGGGGTCTCATGTACGTGTACATGTACACTCTTCAGGGATATTACCTTTCAGATGTACTTGTTAGTATATATGTATATGCACTGGGCCCAAAAAGAAACTTATAATTTTTCACATGATCATATTTTGAAAATCTGTCCATTAAAATTAACCAAAATGACACACATGATTACTTCAATACTCTACTGTATATGACATATCAGAATCCAAACGGTTACCTTACTGACAGAATTGAAAAATGCACTGATATGGAACCGCTTGCTGTATCACATGTCACAGCCTGGACATTTTGCAGGGGCGTCGATCCTGGGTGGGGGGGGGGGGGGGGAAGGGGGGCGGTCGCCCCCAATGAAAATATTGGGGGGCGAACATATCATTTCGCCCCCCCAATAATTCCGAAAATGAGAAAGAAAGAAATCAAGTGACATAATGCCAAAGAGGGGAAAGACACATTTATCAATAATTAATCTTCAAAATGCCCTAGACTATATCGATGGTTATATAGTATACAGGATCACGTGGATCCATCTCATGCAAGGCTCAATCTTTTCCTCGCTATATATGCCCTTTAACAATACGTTACGAGTATAGGTTCACTATTTTATACAATGTGAACACCCATGATCTTGATAGGGGTTGCAAATGTCTGAAATCTAAAAGCTTCCGGGGGCTCCGCCCCCTGGACCCCCATTATTGTCTCCAAATGTGGGTGCCCCCAAAATCAGGTCTTCGAGCCATCCAGACACTTTCAATGAGCGCATAATAAAACTTCCGGGCATGCCAATGTGGGGATTCTAGCTCTCTCAGTGGTCACTCTGGATTTTTTTTTCTTCAAATTTCGCCCCCCCAATATCAAAAACGGATCGACGCCCCTGTCCTGACATTTTGGCAACAGAGTTTAAGGCACGTGATGAAGTCAAAACAAATTGAAATGAACAGATGAAGGTAATGTCAGTTACACACACACATACATCAATAGTGAGTGTGTCCACCATGTGCTTAGAAGCATTTAGTGCATCTGCTACGCATGCTAGCTGTCCACCAGGTTTTTGATACGTACAGGCTTGGGAGAGATTGTTCCACTGTTCATGTAGTGTGGATTGTCCCTTGATGTGACATGTGGTCCCGGAAGCTGTTCCATGTCGGTGCTTTTTGATGTTGTGTCAGTTGGGCAACTGCTTGGTTATTGACATGTGTTTAGAGTAGAATATTTAATTAATCCGATGTGTCATTTTGGTTCATTTTGAAGGACAAGATTTTAAGATATGACCATGTGAAAAATTGTAAGTTCTTTTTGGGCCCAGTGTAGTAATTACTACGCAGTATATGCTGAACCTTTCTTTCTTTTATTTTAATTTCTTACAGCGAATAGAGACATATGTGAAAGACAAAAGGTAATTTTACTTCGTAACGTTAGGTATGATTTTCGAAATAAAATCTTTTACAGATGCGCAAGACTCGAACAAAAATCACCAAGCGGCGGGGCATCATCTTTACGCGTTCCCGAGCAATCAAAAAAATCGCGGAGGGGACCATAATACTAAAGGAATATTCCTATCATAATAACTTTGTAATTTCTTATTAAAATGTGTATACGCAATATTTACATCATTTACATTATAAACGTCTACCCAATCCTCTACGGCTAAATGGGTGCGGTTCGTTATTCCGAAGGTTCGTCATTCCGAAGGTTCGTTATTCCGAAGGTTCGTTATTCCGAAGGTTCGATATTCCGAAGGTTCGTTTATCCGAATGTGAAATAGGGTTCGATATTCCGAAGGTTCGTTAATCCGAAAATAAAATGAGGTTCGTTAGTCTGAAAATGCAATAGGGCTCGTTAATCCGAAAATGGTTCGTATTAACCTTTTGGATTAACGAACCTCATTTTGTTTCTCGGATAAACGAACTTAATTTCATTTTCGGATTAACGAACCACTTCATTTTTGGATTAACGAACCTTCGGAATATCGAACTCGATTTCATTTTTGGAGAAACAAACCTTCGGAAGAACGAACCTTCGGAATAACGAACCTTCGGAATAACGAGCTGTAACTGGCTAAATTATGTTTAAGAAGTTCAATATTATGAGAGGTTTCTTTACGATACATTACATTAATGGGTGCTTTACAAAAATATATTTCATGTTGGCATACAACAAATACAGGCAAATGGTCAGAAACCTCTGAACATAATATTCCTCCAGTTATTTTATCGACAGATACGTTAGAAAATATTATCAATAAGTGTTGATGAGTGTACGTTTATCCTAGTGGGCTTATTTTATGTTTTCCCGGTTAATTTCCCACACTACGCGCCCGAATTCGTTTAATCTGCATTCAAATTCGTGCAACTGCTGTGGAGGATTCGCTTCGGTCATTCAAATTTATATTCCGAGCATTCGTATTCGTATATGGGCATTCAAATGTCAAATTGCGAACTTCAAATTCGCAAATGTGCATTCGATTTCATTAATGGGCGCTATTTTTAACATATGTGCATTCAATGTAATACGGTAATTAGCTGGGCAATCGCTCGTTTGCGCATTCAAATTCGTTTATGGGTGAGAAATTTCCAGACATGTCCATTCAATTTAAGTTACACAAAAACATCCATAAGTACTACAGAATAAACATACATACATGTATACAACCACATACATACACACACCTAAACACGCACACACATGTACAAACACACACACACACACACACACACACACACACACCCATACGTTGACGTTGGTTAATCTTTTATATCATCATCACCGATTTTTTTCTCCTTACATAGTCTCGAATCTTTCGAGTTATATCATTCATTTTAGAGATATACTTTTTAACATTTAAACTTCACTTTTTGATATTCACCAGTCACATTTGTCACGATATTTTTGCTTAATTTTCATTTTTATTTCACATTGTGCTTTCTGTTTTGTTTACCTATGTCTTTACTGTATCATCATTTAATCTTTAATTTCATTACATCTTCGTATTTGTCATGTGATCTTTATTGTATCATCATTTTGTTTAAAAATTATTATCTTTATTTTCATCATGCTTTCGATTGCCCATGCACAAAATAACTATACCATTATATACCATGATTTTACATATCCTAACATGTCCACATGTTTAATTTGAATGCAATTATAATGAACTTGGTTGCCCATGCGCGAATTTGAATGATCGAAACGAGACCGAAGACGGCTGGAGATGAATTTGCATGACCATTAACGAAAATGAGCGCCGATCGCTTACTTTGGAATGACGCAAGTGTGACATTGGTTGCTCTGTTACTATAGGTTTTCCCGGTCAATTTCATACTTTTCTCACCCAAATTCACACAAGGGTCATTCAAATTCACACTTTTCTTGCTCAGGGGCGAATTCGGTCATTTAATTGCACAATTCATGCATCCAATTTCGTTTACTTGCACCCTTTTTTCAATTGCGAGCAATCAAGATCACTACACGTTCACTCAATTCCATTTTCGAGCACAGACATTTATGTTCGGTCATTCAAATTCACACGGTCATGACGGACAGGCAGATTTGCGATTTTTGTTGCATTCAATTTCATTTTCAGGAAGTAAGTTTCCTACTTGGTGCTTTAAGTTTAATTAACATGACACATTTTCTAAATTGTGTTATAGATTTAACTCAAGATTTAAAAAAAAATAGCACAATCACTCACACAATGACATAATCCATGATTACAAACACATTATGTTATACCAATGTGCATAAAAATACGCCACCCATCACACACATAACATTTTCAAGTACGTCAGTTATTGCAACTTGTTTAATTATGAAATATGTCAAAATAAATTATTGTTTTTCTTTCATTGAATTCAAATATTCACATAATTATTGTTCAAAATTGATACTCAATCAGTTGTGTAATAAGCTAACACTGATCTATACAACACCCTCCATCCCGGCCCGGTCTCTCCGTTCCCTTCCCCGGCCGCTCCCACCCTCCTTTCACAGTGTTAGCCATTAACACCACTGGTCAAGTGAAATATACATTTGTTTGTGAAGAGTTATATGATTATTTAAATTCAAATAAAGGGAACAAATTATATATAATTATTTCGTTTAAACATGTTACAATATATGTTCTTGGGATGTCACGATGTGTGTGAGGGGTGGGGCATGCACACTGGTCTGCTGGTCAGCTAGTGAAGGTTTTGTGTTATTGTGAGTGACGCGCTTGTGTGTTTATTTTCATGTAATTTTGCACTAAGAACAAACTAAAATCATAACTATAATTAGAAAATATGCCATATTAATTAAACTGAATGCAGAAAGAAGGAAAATGAGTTTCTGAAAATGAAATTGAATGCCACATAAACGTAAATCCGCTGACCGCGTGAATTTGAATGTACGAAACGTGAATATCTGTGTCCGAAAATGAATTTGAATGCACGTATGGTGATTTTGATCGCTCGAATTTGAAAAAGGGGTGCTCGTTAACGAATTTGGATGCATTATGTATGAATTTGAATGACCGAATACGCCCGTGAGCAAGAAATATGTGAAATTGGATGACGCTTATATGAATTTGGGTGAGAAAAGTATGAAATTGGCCGGGAAAACCTTTATTTGGGTCTTTGCTCTTTATGCTATCCCAAATCCCGATAATCCTAGTTGATCTATTGAATTCTTTATTTTGACTAAACATCCGAGAGCATACTTTCAAGAGTACTTTCTTCAATAAACGCGCGCATAGCTGCCACATGTCTTAACTTTTCTGAATCCCCCTCCCCCCCCCCTCCCCCCATACATCACTCTGAGGCTAAAGTGTAACGATGTGTTACTTTTGTACATAAAATAAGTCATATAACATAACAAATGTTAACTTTGATGTCGGGGACATCATGCAAGGTTCACTCGGAATTTTAAATGATAATTTCAAATCCCTCGGAGAGGAACATTCCGTCGGTTGAGAAAGATAAGGGCGTTAAGTGTAATTTTTTAGTGACATTTCAGAAATTGAGTTATGTATACCATTTTGTAGCTTACAATGTCCTGTACCTTGTACCAAATTTTCAAATGATAATTCGTTTTAATTACTGAGATATAGTCCAATAATCAAAGGGCGTTAACGGCTCTCGGCGATTTCGTTGAGAATGAGAAGGGCGTTAAAGGTTGGCTGACAAGAAAACTACCTAAAAATTGTCTTTTACTGTATCTAAGGTAGATTTTCATGAAGATTACTAATAAAAACATATTTTCCGCGTCGGAAAACCCAGTAAAATAAAAAAAATCAACTTTTAAATTAACTTTAGTAATCCCCGTAAAAAAATTGAGACCGGGCGAAGAAAAATGACGTCATCTTTGTGACGTCACATGCAGGCAATCGCAGTATAGCTCGGTCATAGACGTACACGCTGAGTGCAATACTCACGTTGACAGAGAGATATTATTTCGATTTTTTTCAATATTTGCAAACATTTGTTAAAGTTTATATCATGGACGATCTACACTCAGATGTGTTGCTGCAAGCTGCTATAATTCATTTCTTAGGAATTTTCAATTAAGCCTCAATTTACAAGCAAAAACGAGTTTGTTTCTAGCAAGTCATAGGCTCTGCATGTAAACCATGCACGTTCCTCCGTGTTGCGGTCTGCTTGTGATGTCATGATCCGGGTTGCACGTGCGCACATTCCCGCTCCGCTATAAATAACTTTTTTAGCAGCATGGAACGCCGATGCGAAAACAAGCAAAAAAGTTGCATGAAATTTACCTTTTTTGCCCAACTTAAAGGAGGGGTGTAATCCCGGCTTTGATTCAGGTTTATAGCTTTAAATATGTGCCTTTATTGATATACCACACTCTTTTTTTCAAAGAAATCCTTAAGTTGGGAAAAAAAGGTAAATTTCATGCAACTTTTTTGCTTTATTACGCATCGGCGTTCCATGCTCCTAAAAAAAGTCATTTATAGCAGAGCGGGAATGTGCGTACGTGTCACCCGATTCATGACATCACATGCAGACCGCAACGCGGAGGAATGTGCATTGTTTACATGCAGAGCCTATGACTTGCTTGTAAAACAAACTCGTTTTTGCTTGTAAATTGAGGTTTTACTGAAAATGCTTAAGAATTGCTAAGAAATGAATTGTAGCAGGATGCAGCTACACATCTGAGTGTATATCGTCCATGATATAAACCTGAACAAATGTTTGCAAATATTGAAACAAATGGAAATAATATCTCTGTGTCAACGTGAGTATTGCACTCAGCGTGTACGTCTATGACCGAGCTAAACTGCGATTGCCTGCAGGTGACGTCACAAAGATGACGTCATTTTTTGTTCGCCCGGGACTCAGTTTTTTTACGGGGGTTCCGAAAGTGAATTTACAAGTTGATTTTTTTTATTTTACCGGGTTTTCCCACGAGGAAAATATGTTTGTATTAGTAATCTTCATGAAAATCTACCTTAGATACAGTAAAACCCAATTTTGAGGCAGTTTTCTTGTCACCATACCTTTAAGGATTTCTTTGAAAAAAAGAGTGTGGTATATCAATATAGGCACATATTTAAAGCTATACACCTGAATCAAAGCCGGGATTTCACCATACCTTTAAGCGCGCTCGGTGCCTGAGCGCATGCGCAAGATAGGCGCGGCTCGCATCTGTGCTTGATATGCGAAACCGGTTTGAACCGGTCCGGTGCGCGCGGAGACTTAGCGCCCATATCACTTTTATAAAAATCTCTAAAAGCGCGTGATGCGTAGAAAGGATACGAACTGTGGGCGTTAAGTAATAAAACTGCACTAAAATCGTTGAAGAAAATAATGATTTCTTCGGATTTGTATTTGATTGTGTCTACACTGTTAAAATACATCTTTCACAATGTTTAGATCATTAAAATGATGCAGCTAGTCCAGGATATCTCGATTTTTAGTACTTATATAACGCCCTTCTCATTACACGCAACATGCTTAAAATGAAAAGGGCGCTAAGATTTCAACGTGCTCTAAACAAACAAACTTTAGTAAATTATGTCCCAGTTTTTTGATAGATGTAAGAAAAGGATACATTCTCCATACTGTCTTTTCCAAAAGAATTAACAAATCAGACAAAGCTGTTAATTGTGACTTTTAAAAAGGCAACAAACTGTAAACGCGATTATCTCGGAATGACCTTCGGCGCGTGCGTAAGGACTAGCGCCCTTCTCCTTCTCAACCGTGATGTTCCCTCCACCGATAGTTAACATCTATATGACGTAAAATGTCGTTTATTATGTAAAATACGTTTTCTGAGTAACCTTTTTGAAATACATAAATTATTTATATTGTATCGGCATCTAAGACAAAATAATATTGTTATCGTTGGCATGAACGACGAGTTTATTTGAAGTAATTGATTGTTTTCTAATTTGCTTTCTTTTTCATCTTAGTTATTGATGGAAGGTAACTTGGACTCTATAACACCTCTCCAAGAAGCCGTGCGGGGGAAACGCGAGGAGTTAATCGAGATCGCCCTTGCTCATGGTAATTCAAGTTGTCCTCATTATCCATCGATCACTAGAAACCTGTTGAGTGTCATGTCGGGGGGGGGGGGGGGGTGCAAACTACAGAGCATACTACAGAGTACAGACAACGCCAGACGTTACGGCGTTGGTAGCCAGTGCGTAGTGCCTCACCTCTGCTGCTGCAGCTTTGATTCATATTCGGTCTCCGTGGTGCATTTTAAAGGGATAGTTGGGTTTTGGTACCATATAGAGAGTACAGTGTTGTTAAAACAAAATGTTATAAACCAAAATCTGCACCATTACATTACAAACTAATACATGTAGCTATAAATCCTCCATGCTCGAAAGGTATAACAAATTACAAATGACTAAGCCGTAAAAAGCATGTTATCATAAAAAAAAGAGCCGTTAAAACTCATCAGGGCGCTCACAAAAATCTCATTGGTTTCAACCATTTTTAGTAAAAAAAATTGTGCATGAGATGTATTGTTAAAATAATGATTAAATAGGGAGATCATCATCAACTATTAAAAAACATCTTTTGTACATTTTTAAAAAGTATAAGTATTTTTTATATAATGTTTCTAAACTACCAATGTACAATACATGGTTGCATGAATTTGCATTAATTGATTTAGTCTCTTGTTTTTGAACTTTGAAAGGCACTTTGATGATTGGCCCCTTTCCCACTCCAAAGCGTATGTCCAACAAGACATCGTTATGGGTCATTTCTCAGAGTTGGCTGTCAAATTGTCAACCAGAATTGGCACAGAGGCTCTCTAGGCCATACTTCGCCCAACGTGGTTGACTACACGCCAAACGCTTGTGCTCCACCAGGAAGGGCTGCCAACAAGCAATGTCCACTTTTTCTTTGGAACATTGCAGGTTATGCATGTAAAATCCTCAGACGTCATGGAGAGGAGGATTAATTGAAGCTGCGGGAATCTCTAGGACGTCAGCGATTGACCACCAGGATAGATGATCGCAAATTGCTTAACCCTAAGAAGGCCGGGCTATTTCTACGGCCGGGGGGGGGGGGGGGACATTATGCCCCCCCTTAATATTTCGGCCGCGAAGCGGCCGATCGCCGCGAAAATTTGCACGCACGTCAAGTGAAGTGTATAGAATACTATAGTTAATAATTTGCAAATTTATGGTAATTTATGCAAAGAAGGTCATAACATTCATATATTTACCCATGAATCATATATTCTTCATAGTTAAAGATTGGTTTTCACTACATAATATGTTTATATTCTTTAGACCATTTTGAATAATAATACAACAAATTTTTTTGGAAAAGCCAGGGCCAGGATATTCCTTATATTTTCTATTGTTTTTAATAATTTCTTATGTATTTCTTTTTTTTTTTACTTATGTATTTTATTGTTTTTGTTGTTTTATTTTACTTATAACTTTAATTCAACTATTTTGACACCCAAAACAGTTACCTAAAAGGTAAACAAGACCAATTAACCAATGATATATGTCTTTTTTAGGAAAACTGATATTTCCATATGTTTTCTACACAAAGCACGAAAATTAGCGATTTTCGGGATGACATGCAGTGACAAAAAGTCACGTGACTTCGTAACGGTCCGATTTTCGAAAAATTTGAATTAAAAGATGCGCAAGACTCAACAGAAAAAAATTAACCAAGCGGCGGGGCGTCATCCTTACGCGTTTCCGAGCAATCGGAAAAAATTCCGGAGGGGGGGGGGGGGGGCATGATGCCCCCCGGCCTTATTAGGGTTAACTTGTGCCGTAGAAACCGGAAATGCCAAAAAAGAGTCTTCGCCGTCTATGAAGAAGCCACTATGGAATCAACGCCTTCCGCCAAACTGTACATCAGAGATCGCTCTAACATGGTCACCGAGCAAGACAAACTACCAAATGTCCACCCCATACCATGCAACCAAGATTTACAGGACGTCCTTGGACTAGGGAGCCCAGAACATAGCCGCCTTGACACTATTGATATGTCATCTTAATGGGTACGAGCCATAATATCCTTGACCGAACAGATGGAAGATAAAGGGTTCGTCGATTGTGTGGCGAGAAGCTCAAAGATTTCTGCATTAATAATACGACTTGAGGTTGTGACGGCCCAACGGTGGTATGGCTCGTACCCATAAAGATGACATAACACGAGTGTCCACGCGGCGATCTCCTGTACTCCCTAGTCCAGGGACATCCGGTTAATCTTGGTTGCATGGTATGGGGTGGACATTTGGTAGTTTGTTTTGCTTGGTGACCATATTAGAGAGATCTCTGATGTACAGTTTGGCGGAAGGCGTTGATTCCATAGTGTTTTCTTCATAGACGGCGGTTTCTACGGCACAGGTTAAGCAATTTGCGATGATATATCCTGGTGGTCAAACGTGGACGTCCTAGAGATTCCCGTGGCTCTAACTGATCCCCCTCTCGAAGACGTGTGAGGATATTACAGACCGTTACCTGCAATGTTCCAACGAAATAGTGGACATTGCTTGTTGACACTCCTTCCTGGTGGAGCACAAGCTTTGTTTGGCGTGTTGGACGGAGGATGGCCTAGAGAGCCTCTGTGACAAGTTTGGTTGACAATTTTACAGCCAACTCTGAAGAATGACCCATAACGATGACTTGTTGGTCATACGCTTTGGAGAGGGAAAGGGGCCAATCATCAAAGGTCCTGCCTTTAAAAGCTCAAAACAAAAGGCTTAATTAATTCATGCAAATTCATGGAACCATTTATTGTACATTGGTAGTTTGGAAACATTATATAATCATTATTGTTAGTCTTAAATGATTCATTAGGCGCAAAAGAAGCAGGACAAATAATGAAGTTGGATCTCAAAAATATATACCAACTTTATTAGCAACAGTGTATTTATGGATATTTCAGTGGTCTTTGAACTGATTTTGATAAAATAAAGTTTATTCTGTCATTAAAATTGTATGCTCTTACACTAAGTTTTTCATTCCTTCACAACAAATTGATTCGTGCAGCGCCCTCTATATCAAAACTCAACTATCCCTTTAATTGTTTTATTTACAAGGCACATTATAGCCACATAACATATGTGGTCACTACCTCTAGGCACCACATGCCCCCCCCCCCCCCCCCAACAAAAAAAAACAAAAAGAAAAGAAGAAAAAAAACGTTTGTCAACAAAAAAATGTCGAACGACCCAAAATTAAGACAAATTTTATTTTCTATTTCATTTCATTTTATTTCGTCCCACAAAAAAGGGAAAATCAATTTGGCAAGTTGCTCTGACAATGGTTAAAAACAAAACATGATAAAAAAACATCTAAGTTTACAAAACAATAAGTATGACTATATAAATCTACAAATAAATACAAATACAATACTACTAACAGTCAACACCGAAACAAAAATTGTATTAGATTATTGCACTGACACAAAGGGGTGAAAAGATTCAAAAGAGGGAAGAATGATAGAAGAAGAATAAAGATTACATTTAAGATAATAGTACTCAAAATAAATAGTACATAGTAATACAGTGGAGCCTCCATGCAATGAGCACTGTCACAAAGATGTACCCAACACAGCAGGCAACCTCAGGGCCCAGCAACTCATCAGCGAGGCAAAAATAAAACAAGGGCCCAAGGTGCTCATAGCACAGAGGCTCCACTGCAGTACCAATTGATCAAGTCTGTATAAAGTGAAACGTACCATTAATGGGCACCAGTCCCAAACGTATAATAATATTGCAAAAATCTTGAAAGGTACAGTGAGAGAGAAAGAAAAGGGGCAGAAAGAGAAAAGGTAGAGCGAATGAATATACAGGAAAAGGGAAAGAAGGAAGAATAAAGGAAAGGAGAAAGAAAGACAACAAGACAGAAAATGAAAACAGAAAAGGAGAATGAGAAAAAGGAGTAACATTGAGTTATTGATCAATTCATGGGTTTTTAATGTCCTGAGAGTGGCATAATTATAAATAAGTAATTTAAGTTCAAGAACATTTAATTTTACGAAACACACTAGGACAAAATGTGTGTGTTGCCACACTGGGAGCACCTATATAAGTGCAACATTCCACCTTTCGGTAAAGGTGCAGAGTTGATCCTTCACCGTTTGCACCTTGAAGGTGCAATATAGCATCTTTAGGAAAAGGTGCAAAGTAGCACTTAAACGTAGATGGGTAGATGTAGGTGTAAGTATAAATGTAAGTGTAAGTTTAAATGTAAGTGTAAGTGTAAATGTAAGTTAAAGGTGCAAAGTTGCACCATTCGGGACATGTGCAAATATGCCATTTTATGATGCAACATTAAACCTTTGAGTTAAGTGCAAAGATGCACCAAAAATGGTTTAAAAACTGCACTTATATTTTAAGTACCACCCTTTTTATGTGTGTATCTATAGAACTATTATATCCTCCTAGTCCTAATAACCTACGACATATCATATACATACTTTGCCCTAAGCCTACACCTACCGTTCCTATCTATCGTTCCTTGTTCACGATTAGCTTATAACCAGTGTACAACACGATGTATGGTTTTGTAGTGGTTAGTAAATTAAAAGAAGGCAAAGAAAATGGGATTCCAACGGGATTCGAACCCGAGACCTCCAGATTGCTAGACTGGTGCTCTTCCGACTGAGCTATAGAAAACCCTAGACGGTGCTCGTCCCTGAAACCCCTTAATTCTCATTGCCTGAATGGTCAGAAGCTATTATGAACCTGACATAAACCCGAAGGATACAAATCAACTTGGGGATATATGCGAAGGATCACCGAAGCGATACAGCTTTTTGTAATAATTAATTCAAACATATAAAGAAACTGACCAGAAATATATTGTGATTAAAAGAAGGCAAAGAAAATGGGATTCCAACGGGATTCGAACCCGAGACCTCCAGATTGCTAGACTGGTGCTCTTCCGACTGAGCTATAGAAAACCCTAGACGGTGCTCGTCCCTGAAACCGTCTAGGGTTTTCTATAGCTCAGTCGGAAGAGCACCAGTCTAGCAATCTGGAGGTCTCGGGTTTGAATCCCGTTGGAATCCCATTTTCTTTGCACGATAATGTTGATGTTGGCATAGAGTTTATGAATGGTATATTAACATAGGATCGCATAAAACCACGTGTGCAGTAGGACCGTGGTATACATGGTATAGGAACAAGATTAAGAATGGTGGGATTTTGCACTTTAGCAAAAGTTCACCTAAAAAGGTGCACAAAATAGTGCAATGTTACTCATTTGCCGAGTCTGCACCTTTCGCCGTTACTTTGCACGTTACTTCAACTTTTTTCTTTCTTAGTGTGTATTTATTATCTTTGTTTGATTCTCGCTTGGTAGCTTATCAAGCAAATGACCAATCAGAGGGGCTGTAACGAATCTACTTGTGAAGGAGAACTATTTATATATTACGTTATTTCCAATTTCTCTGTTTTTCAAATCCCTGCATGCATAATGAGCTATTATTTCACACAAGAAGTCATAATAGCAGTGATGTTAATCAACAATGTTGCATTTAAAAACATTATAATTATATGTTTGTTTTCTCTTTGTGATTGAATTGTTTCTCTCGGACCCTGTAATTGATTGATAGCCTTGCTGTGACCGTAGTTTAATTAACAGACCCATTTAATTAATTTATATATTTTATGAAAATACAATTGGCACATATTCATTTAAAAACATGAGAATAATAGTGTGAGATACATTTGATGACTGACATAGATTTTACGAATCGTGTATTAATAGAGGAGTACATACAAACATGCATGCAGTTCGACCATGGTATAGGAACAAGAATAAGAAAGGTGTGACTTTGCAATATGGTGCAACTTCAATCCTATGCCGAGTCTGCACCTTTTCCCGTTACTTTGCACCATTTATCAACCCTTTTTTCTTAGTGTGAATGACTCATACCCAAACTAGGCACGAGACTTTATATTATGCAAATAATGTGACATTATTTTACCAAAATGTTCCATCATACAGAGAGAGAGAAAGATGAAAGAGAGAAACATAGAATGAAAGACAGAAAGAAAAAAAGAGAGAACGAAAGAAATTCATAATTGTAAACCAGCAGAAAATACTGTACTATTCATTTGTTGTACATATATATATTTGACTTTGATAATTCTATAGAATTCCCATTTAAGATGTCAAAGACCGAAAGACAGAAAAACAGAAAGAAAGACAGAAAGACAGAGAGAAAAATAGCATTGAAGGTATTGACCAATGATTCATTATGTACCTGAGAATTGCGCCAAAAAATACAAACAAAATATCAAAATAAAATTAATAAAATTTTACTAATTGTTCTGTATTTTGGTTCAGCAGCCACATGCATATATAATTAAGCAAAAATATTACCAAATGTACAAATACAAAGACAAGACAGAAATGAAACAGTAAGAGAGAAAGGAAGAAAAAAGGGACAGAAAGACAGAAAGGTAGAGAGAAGAAATAGAAAAGGAAAAAGGAAAAATGGGAATGGAGAGGAATAACATGGAGGTACATGTATTGATCATTAATCATTAATTAATGGGTTCATGGGTTCCTAAGCTCTCCCAATACAGAGCCAACCCGGCCCGGTCCGACCGGTTTACAGCCGGTACAGCTTTGTCGAACTAAAGCCAGTCAGAGATCATTCGAAGCCGACTACATGTTGAGTCGGCCTCGACTGAGCAATACAGACAGGCGACAGCCCGACTGAAAACCAGCCGGACCAGGCCAAGCCGGCCCCGTGCGTGGAGGGCTCAAGAGGCATTGTATGTCCTAACTGAAAATGGCACAAATGAATTCAAGAAACGGTTAGTCTTACTCCTCAGGCTTTGTAAGCGTTTACCTGTACGCAAAAGAGAGAAATATTTATTCAAAGGGTGTTCTGCCTCCTGCATTATGTGTTTTAATAAGGACCCTTTTGTCTGTGAACATCATCTAGATTCATTTCTACACACAATAGCTTTGATGCTTGCATTACTAATCTGTGGAACTTCTTCGAATCTTTTTGCATGAGGCTGCCAAACCAAGCCACAGAACAGAACAATATACAGCACTTTCTTCAACCGATGAGTAGAACAAATGTATGATGGTATTATCTACATTGAATGATTTAAGCTTCCTCAAAAAGTGGAGTCTCTGACAGCCTTTACTGACAGACTCCTTCACCTGAGCTTCCCATGTCAGCTTCTCCCTTGGACTTGCGGGGATTCAGACGTTGGAACGGGCCCTCTACCTCACATGAGTTGACAGCAACGGGGGCGCCTTCACCATCCAGGAGTTGCTGTTGGACTTGGTTCATCTCCATCTCATGATCATCATTCTCGAACCTGCAGTAGAATCTATTTAGATCGTTCGCTGTTTCTTCAGGGTTATCGGCAAAAAGAAATAGATCATTACGATTTCTTTTATAACCTGTCATTCTTTCCATATAAAACACTAGAGAAGTTTATCTTCATACAGTGCCTTTGCATTCTTTACAACTTTATTCAGCTTTCTTCCTGCATTCTTAAATTTCTGTGTTTCTCCATCATTAAAAGCTTTCATTTTCACGTGCAACAACTGTTTGAGCTCTTTTGTTATCCATGTTTGTTCATCATTTGGATAAACTGTTTTAGTTTGGGTTGAAATGTGCAACTGTTCATAGAAGAGAACATAGGCATTAATAACTTCAACAGTGTCATTCAAATTCAAATCATCATCATCCTCCAAAACCACTTCCCAATCGGTGAGGGCAAAACTATCTTGAAGCTTCTGAATTGATTCTGCATTCCACACTTTGACTTGAATCTTTTTGGGTTTAACTGCTTTTAATCTTTGGCAACAAATGAATCACACAATGGTCCGACTTATCAATTGCAGGACGGTTCATAGATTTATATGCACAAGAGACTGAGCAGAAACACTGATTTCCTCTATGTAGGTTTGTCAATACATTTCTCAAATTTGGGTTGCACGTCGTTTTCCTTACACAAACATTCTGACACCATCGTTTGTTCACATAAATGCACAATCCTCCTCCTTTAGATTTCTTTGTAGCCTCCCGGCATCCGTGTCATGTATAATGAGATCGTAGCCTTCAATCTCCACAAGTGTATTTGTCATACTTAAATCAAGCCATGTTTCAGTAAGGCAAATAAGTTTCTACAATCTGCTAAATATTTACAGCTTGCTCACAGTTCATCAATTTTATATCTGACTGACCTGATATTAAAGCTGGTCTGACATGCAATATATTTGAATAGCTCCCTCTTAAGGTCATCAATTTGATTCTGGTTATCACTCTAGAACTGAAAATTGCTAGTCTACAACCAAGGCGCAACTATCATATTTTTATGTTAATAAAGTTTTTAAATGTGTATTTTGTCATTAATATAATATCATTCTCATTAATGGTATTATCTAAGTGATGTATAAAGTATCAATATTTTTGCTTCATTACTATTGCATAACTTTTAATAGAGATATGCATTCATTATGTTGACTATTCGACACAAAGAGACTAGATTGGAGACTATCAACTATGGTCATTTGATCTGGCTGGAGGTCATTCCCCACTGTGCTGAGGCCAAAGGTTAAGTGGCGTAAACCCCCAGTATATGACATATTTATTACTTTGAGTCCAGTACTCCTAAAATAATGACCACCAACCCCCCCCCCCCCCCCCCCCCCACCCTACCCCCACAATTTCACATAGTGCAGTCAGGCCATTAATTTCACATGTGCATATATACATTACTACAATGATATAATGGTATACCCAGAGAGGTGGGAAAGACCTCTCTGACTCTGGTATGGGTAACAGTGAGTGAGAGAATTCCTCCTATTTATCATGGTGACCGATATGTGACTGCATTGTGAGTGCATACTTCTTAATTGGACATAGCTAACTAGCCTTGTTCTTCCATCAATCTAAGTCACTTTCCTATTTCAAATTTGCATTAATGCAATGTAATGTTCAGTAAATGGTCGTATCTAATTAAATATTACCTTATTATTTTCCCCCCTTTTTTGCAAAAAAAAATCCCCGAGTCTTAGAATGAGTATTCCTTATACATGCATTGGCCAGCTGATGGGAACAAGTATCATTTTTTATAGAGTTATTACAGTTTTGCAAAGTAGTAGTCTGTCATTCTGTCATCTAAACATCATTGTATATGTAAGTTTTTTAGCGGGCGTCTTCAAAAGCAGAATAAGATAGAAAACTTGAGTTTAGTGTATGAACTCATCACAGTAACCTTACTTTTGATGTACAGTTATGATGTGTTTTAAACATTGTGCCATGATGGTGTCTGGTTTAACTCCACATTTTATACCAGTGATATTTTAATTCACATGGTGATACAATGATTATCAAAATATACTTGGGTGTCATTGATGACTATTTATGAAAATGGCTGTGAAGAAAGAAGAAGAAAATATAAGTATAGAATAAGAGAAATGTTTATGTGTGGACACACCGTAATACTTAGAGTAATAGAGTACACCATCTGGAACATGCATGAAAGGAAGTGTGAACCCAACTATATTTTACGACTTGTCCACTCTAGGTGAAATAAATCCTAGTGAGTGGTCAGGGGTTAGAGGGATCAAGGATATTTGTATTAGATTGGTACATGCAGTATGTTGTAGGGACCACATAGCTAAGATTAGAAAATGGAAGGGTATTATCATTAAAAAAATACAACAACAATGAGATAGATGTGAAAGAACATTGGAAGAATGAGCAGAAAATTATCATGGGTAGAAAATAAGGCAGGAAACAAAAACCAAAATAAGATACAGATTTGGAGAAAAAAAATGTAAGTATTATACAGACAATAAGAATAGAATAGGCAGGAGAAGAGAACTATTCATTGGAAAACGGGAAATACAAGGAGAAACATCAAGAACATATAATCTGTACTATAATAAAGACGTCATATGGTATGTATGTAGTAGAAAAGAAAAAATATGAGATAGATGTGAAAGAACATTGGAAGAATGAGCAGAAAATTATCATGGGAAGAAAATAAGGCAGGAAACAAAAACCAAAATAAGATACAGATTTGGAAAAAAAAATGTAAGTATTATACAGACAATAAGAATAGAATAGGCAGGAGAAGAGAACTATTCATTGGAAAACGGGAAATACAAGGAGAAACATCAAGAACATATAATCTGTACTATAATAAAGACGTCATAATATGTAGTAGAAAAGAGAAAATATGAGAAGGCTGAATTGGAAAGATGACCAATGAAGAATTGGAGGAAGCTGAAATAGACAAAAAACAGATAAACTAAAGCAAAAGTGATGCCAATTATGTAAGAAGCTGCAAAAAAGAAGAAGATCAAGGAAACCAAGAAGAGTGAATGAAAATGGAAAAGTATGATGGAAACTATCTAAAGAATGTAATGTCAAAGATAGCTGGAAGAATTAAGTTAAAGGGATAGTTGAGTTTTAGTAGAGAGGGCGCTACATACAATTATTTTTTGTGAGATAATGAAAAACTGAGTGTAAAATTTGAAAGAGCACAATATTTTAACGACAGAATAAACTTTATTTTATCAAAATCGGTTCAGAAACGGCTGAAATTTCCATAAACATAGCCATTTGTAATAAATGTGGGCCCCACAATTATTCAATAATTTTTAAATGTTTCCTCTTTTCAAAAAGTTACAAAATAGGTATTTAAATAGCTGATGGTTATTTCTCTATCTAAGCATTATTTCAACAGAACATCACAATATTTCATTCATAATGGTTGAAACCGATGAGTGTTTAGAGAGCGTCCTTTTACCTGTTAACGGCTCTTTTTTTAATGATAACATGATCTTTACGAAGTCATTTGTAATTTTGTGTTCCGTTCTAAGGGTTCTAAACCCCTCAAAAAAGTTTGATCGATCATAATTATCTCTCATATTTTTTAATAAGCATATTCGAACTTTGTGTCACAATAAAGCCTCATTATATACCTTTCAAATGGTGCATTATGTGTAGTGATTGTGTAAATGGGGCGATTGCAGTAGCCCAGAGAATAGGGGGAGGCAGGAAGTGAAATGTCGCGAAATGGCTCAATGCAGTTAATTTACGAGTGCATGACTTTGCTGACCAGTTTTTTGAAAGTTCACTTTCTATTGAATACTGCCACCCTTTCCATTCATCAAAATCATTGGAATTTGATACCATTTTAATTGAAATTATCTTTTCATTACGATGGCATATTGATCGTAATGATTAGGCAAATGGGTTGTGCGTAGCAAACCGGAATATGGAGATGGGTCGAGTGTGAAATCAGACAAAAAATATGGAGTTGACAACAGATCAGAGTGTTGCATTTTTTTCGAGCTTTTGGGAGGATTTTTTAGCATTTCAAATGAAATATTCATGATTCAAATTGATATCAACGGAAAGCCGAACAACTCTTCTGTATGAAAATGAGAAATTTATAATGATTTTTGTAAAGGGCGGCTGCAGGGAGATGAATGTGGGGGGAACCTCAAAGGTGACACATTTCAAAACGCTCTGATTTGTTGTCGGTGTCTTTTACCATTGTGGGGAGGGTGTAAAGGCCGGCGCAGACAGAGCCGACTCGACCAGATCCGACTAGTTTTCAGTCAGGCTAGAGACGGTTTTGCTCAGTCGGAGCCGATTCAACATGTTGAATCGGCCTCAAATGACCTCCGACTGGCTCCTGACAGGCAAAACCGGACTCCTGAGGCAACGAATACTGAGTTAAGCAGGCTGAAAACCAGTCGGATCGGGTCGAGTCGGATCTGTCTGCGCCGGGCTTAATTTGACTTGAATGAGTTGGCCATGAATAAGACGAATTCAATTGAAAACGCATTAATAGTGTGACTCAGTTGTGCCTTGAAATCAGAGCCTTTTGAAATGGGTCACTTTTGAGGCTCCCCCACATTAATCTCCGTGCAGCCGCCCTTTATTAAAATCATTATAAATTTTACATTTTCTTACAGAAGAGTCGTTGGGCTTTCCGTTGATATCAATTTGAATCATGATTATTTTATTTGAAATGCTAAAAAGTCCTCCCAAAAGCTCCAAAAAAAATACAACGTTCCATATCTTTTTAATTGATTTCACACTCGACCCATCTCCATATTCCGGTTAGCTGCACCCACCCCATTTGCATAATCCTTATGATTAATATTCCATCGTAATGAAGAGATCATTTCCGTTAAAATTGTATCGAATTCCAATGATTTTGATGAATGGAAAGGGTGGCAATATTCAATAGAAAGTGAACTTTTAAGAAATGGTCAGCACTGTCATGCACTCGTAAATTAAATGCATTGAGCCATTTCGCGACATTTCACTTCCTGCCTCCCCCTATTCTCTGGGCTACTGCAATCGCCCTAATTGCATAATCACTACACATAATGCGCCGTTTGAAAGGTATATAATGAGGCTTTATAGTGACACCAATTTCGAATATGCTAATTAAAAAAATATGAGAGATATGATCAATCAAACTTGAGTTTCCGAACTTTTATTGAGGGGTTTAGCTATTAGTTGGTAAGTAATAATGCAGGTTTTGGTTACTAAAATTCAGTTTCACCAAAACTGTACTCTTCTTACCAGAACTCAACTATCCCTTTAAGCTAGGTATGTAGATACAGGAGAATTATAAAGGGTAAGATTATAAATAAAAGTGACAGAGAGGAAGGAGAAAATAGTTATTCGATTCCGTTTGCAAGGGCCCTGGTTTATTATATTCAAACATATACTGTACTTGTTTATTTGTAATACATTCTTTATTTGTTCATTGATGTTGAATATTCTCAGGATTATTGTTTAAAAGGGTAATTCCAACAAAGGTAATATTTGATATTTGAATACTTTGTAAATTGCAATTATATTAGCAAACACCAGTTAGGTGCAAACCTTGGCAAATTTCTGTTTATATGCTAATTGGCCTCGGCGCTATAATATGGCTGCCATTGGCTAGTATATGCTCACCGGGGAGTCGAGATGGTGCACAAGATAATTGTGCGGGTTTGACCTCTACCTGATGACCAAGGGTAATAATAAGCGCATAGGGACATGCAATTGTGCTTATGTGTTATGCGCTATATAAAAGTGTTTCATTATTATTATTTGTACTCTGAAACCATAGACCTACTAGGTCTATGCTGAAACCAGAGAGATGGGAAAGACCCACCTCTCTGCTCAAACCCATCAAAGAATAGCAACGCATGTACTACTGTAGTTTGGTGTAAAGAGAAACAGGGAGAGGGGAGGGATGTTGGGAGAAAAGGGAGGGGGTAGGGGAAGTGGAAATGAGGCTTACCACATTTTGTATTATTTTATTCACTTGCTGCAGTCACGTAATACTGGGTAGCTAGGGAGGGGTTGTGAGTCTCCAATAAAAACATCAGTTCACTGGGAGTGTCATTAAATCATGCTTGCGTGACCTTAAAGGCTTATGGAGTGTGACCTCAATGAGACCCTAGGGCCAAAGGTTAATTGGTTGTAATTACACTGGTCAGCAACATTCATGAGATGGCGCTGTTGAAATGCAACATCAAATTTTGCTATGTGCATCACTAAAACTGTTAGATTATTGCCCCTTTAATAAGTGTTAATATCACTGGAAGTGGTGAGAGCTGACCTCTCCTCTCAACCCGTCGACGAACACCTCCACGTTTTCCTCTCTTCGAGTTGATCTAACCTGTTGCTCTGCATGACATGGCCGGGCCATTTCGTGTCGGCACCCATGCGGTAAAGTCCGGCGCAGTAGTCGTACAAGTTGCCACATTTCCATCATGCAAGTGCCGTGTTCACTTCGGGTATATGTAATACGCACGAGTTCTGTCAATTTGCATTGCCATGCGCATTGCGGTTAGTTACTAAGTTGTATGGAATCGGGGGTAGAACTGCTTGTAGAATTCCCAAAACTAACCCAAACGAACGCAATGTTGACAAACATATCAAGAGTCACAAAAACACAAAATGAAATATCAAAGTGTTACAAATTTCCTTAAGCCAAATGCACCCGTTCCGTTAATTATGCAAGATGCATACCATGCGTACTGATGATGATCATGATTGTAAGAGCAGTCAGTCATCATCTCCAGAGTCGTCATCTGCATAAGTTTATCATAGGCTTAATGAAATTAACCCTACCCGTGTCGTGTGCCTAGTCATGTGGTACTTGAAAAGTACAGGCGGGGGACGGGGGGGACATGTCCCCCCCCCCCCCCCCACCCACTCATTTGAAAGTGGAGCGGATTGTCTCACACTTTTTCATATGCATTCATTATGTTTGTTTGATTACATAGCTTGCACTATAATCATATACAATTCCTCTCTCAGGTATGCATCAAATCGCACAATTGTAAGCAAAGGATATGCAAAAGCTCCCTACAGTGGGAGGGGGACACCCCTCCCATACCCTCCCCCGCTCGATCGCTTCGCTCCGTCGCATTGCAACTCCCCCTTTTTAAAAAGCTGTTGACGCTCTCGCATGAAACTGGTCCTTATCAGCCAACATTAGAACAATTTTCTGTCAAAACATTCAGCGCATGGAAAGGAAGATGTTTCGTCCTGAGTGGTAAGATGAAAATAGTTGTCTTGAATACAGATTAATTGCAGATGTTTTCAGGCCTAAATATCAGGAAAAGGTCAAAAAGAATTTATAATTTCTGGGTTCAGCAACTGGAAGAAGGACACGGCCAAGATGAAGGAACACGCAAATAGTAGTATGCATGGAGATGCAACCTGTAAATATCCTGAATGGAAGTCGAAACCGAAGTCAATCGCGGAACAACTCAACGAAAGATGCTCAGAGAACATCAGAAAAACCGAGAGAATCTAAACACTAGCCCATCTAATTTGCCGTACTATCGGGGGGTTTTTTGGCAGACAGGAGCTACCGCTCCGTGGTCACTGAGAAGGAGAGGGTTCTTCAAACAGGAGAAATTTCCTGGAGCCATTAGAACTAATCAGACCCACCTTCTTACCAAACATCTGAACCCAAATGTACGCCAGAAACAACAGTTCCTTGAAATAGACATGATGGGATCAACAGCGTGTGTTTTTATCTATATGGTTGAAGACGGGAAGGGAAATATTCTGACAATTTTATCACATCAAAATACAAAATTAGCAAAGTGTTGATATTTCCATTTTGGCTAAACCTATACAAAAAGCAATGAAAAGGGGAAATATATTTGGTCAGGGCATCTAACTTCGCGCGGCATACAACTTGGCGCAGTTAGTTTCGCGCAGCTAACTTGCCAGCTGCATACAGCCAACGACTGTAGAATTACAAGACAGATCACTAGCGGCCGCGCAGCGATGTTCCTTCAAACAGAATGAAGATTCAAATCGAGCTAAAGAGAAAGTTGGGTACACCCAGAGGTTTGGCTACAGTACTGAATCTTGTTCATTTAAATTAATGAAAAAACATTTAAAAATTATAGTCGATAGCTTTTTTGGAACAAATGTTCCCTTTGTTAGTATTAATTTAAACAAAAGTAAGGATCAGAACGTACTTACTTAAACTCGGCAAATTCAGGCTAGTATGACGATTGAACATCAGCTTATCTCCAAGTTGGGTACACCTGGGGGACACATTGCTTTTCTAATTCAATATTGTCTTTGTATAGGTAAAAATATTAAAAAATTATAGTCGATAGCTTTTAGAGATTTTCACTCACATTTTTGAAATAAAGAATTGTTAAATTCACAGATCTCGAACGTGCACAATAAACAGGCAATGGCATATTTGGATATTTGCATATTATCACGCACACTGTCTGGAATATACGCACCGACAAACCAATCGACTTTGTTCTTCCCAACATGATACTGCTTTGTGGAATAATTGACCAATGATAACTGCGTATGTGTGCGCATTATAAAATCGGTGCGCTTAGTCAGCTGATTTATTTATAGTGTTGTTGCTAGGCTAAAAATAGCCGAGTCATTCACATTAAGCCAGCAGCAACAACAACAACTGCAACAATAAATATGTGGGGAACCCCCTGTGCAATTTGCATTGTGACGTCAGGACTGTAATTGCGCGCATTAACTGAGGACATCGCGCGCTGCCCATTCACTTTGTACAAGAAAATTGTCCAGTGGTCGGTCTTTCCATTAAGCGTCTTTGGTAGTGACCTAGAAATACTTGACCAATCATCATGCTATATGCAGTGCGTAGACTATCGCGCCTATTTTCCTGCGCACTGTCCTAGATTTGTATCACGCTTATGAACAATGGGATCCATGGTGACGTATGCATATGAACTTGTTTTATTGACCTCGATCCGGTGACGACGCGTATGAACTGCGATTGGTTTACTGTAGTTTCCAAGTAGCCCATAATGCATCCAGTAGTAGTCCCTTCCGGTGAGCAAAAATCGCGGCACTCTGGCAGCAGTGACACCCCCCTGGAATAAACAAACCAACCCGTTTATAACTAGAAGGCTCACTTATCGCGCGCAAGTCACGTGTCCAATAGACTTTGTACATGGGCAACATGGCGGAGTGACACGATTTTTGAAGCTGTAAAGTAATACCACTAGACGTCATCGCGTAGTGACCTAGAAATACTTGACCAATCATCATGCTATGCAGTGCGTAGACTATCGCGCCTATTTTCCTGCGCACTGTCCTAGATTTCATCACGCTTATGAGAACAATGGGATCCATGGTGACGTATGCATATGAACTTGTTTTATTGACCTTGATCCAGTGACGACGCGTATGAACTACTCTGTGATGGGTGCACGCTACTAATTATTATCCCCATAGACTTACACACTAAACACCATGATTTCAATCTAAGATAAAAATTAAAACGATTGCATGAAGTTTCCTATTTTTTTTTATATATCTCTATATCATGGTAGATCTATCAACAGAAAAAAATAAGAAAAAAATTGATGCAGCGGAAAATTAATAAAATGAGCCTTGAACGACGAATACATATTTTGTAATAGTCTTGTCTGCAGGATTCCAGATCTGCATGCTTTGCACTGAATAATTAAAAAAAAGTCATTATTTACCAGATTTATCCAGAATTTGGGCTTATTATGGAAGATAGCATTACCTTAATGCCAAATCCAGCATAAAAATACAGATAATAAGCACTCACGTATTGTTTATGATTTATTTTCTGAAAAAAAATGACGTCATCATTCCTCCGCCTTTTCGAGAAAAAAGTCGAAACGGCTGAATTACACCCGTGCGACCTTTATAAGGGTTAGGGAATTTATTTGAATTTATTTGATATGACAGAACAACTACAGAATTATATTGGAATATTACAAAATTGGTTCCATAAATGGAGATTTAAGTTATCAGTACACAAAACAGTTCCTGTCTTGTTTACTAGAAGTATACATGTAGAATATCCTATTTTGAAAATAAATGATGAAGATTTTATGTTTAAAGAAAGTCAACGATTTTTAGGAATTATATTTGATAAACACCTTACTTGGCAAAAACATATTGAGAATATAGTACTAAGATGTAAAAGGAAATTAAATATACTTAGAACTTTAACAAAAACGGAATGGGGAAGCTCATCGAAATCTCTCTTAATGGTATACAGAGCAATGATACGACCTCTTTTGGATTATGGATGTGAGGCATATAATAGCGCCTCTGACACGGTCAAAAAACCTCTTAACTCAATTCAATTTCAAGCACTTCGGATATGTGCCGGTGCACTCCCTTCAACGCCATTAGCATCTTTGCAAGTCGAAATGGGAGAAATGCCTCTGGACATAAGAAGAAATTTTATGACAGAAAAATATAAATTTAGTTTGCAGAGACACTTAGATCACCCATTGTTAAAAGTTTTTCGGCCAGATTGGCAAGTGAAATTAATTATGAAATGTAAAGCAGGAAACAGACCTTTTGCATGCAGAATAAGTAATATTGATAGTGTCTCTGTTGAACCTTTTTTGTCATCTCCATTACCTCCGTGGCTTCTTAGCCCAGCACACATATCTATTGAATTGAGTCAAGAATTCACAAAGGATAACAACCCAGCCTACCTTCAACAAAAAAGTATTGAATTAATTCAAAAGAAATGGTCAGCACAATTGCACATATTCACGGATGGTTCAAAGGCACCCGGTTCAGGGAGATGCTCAGCGGCTTTTTATGTACCGGCCTTTTCATACTCACAGTCGAAAAGACTTACAAATTTTACATCATCATATAGAGCAGAATTGGCAGCAATCGCTTTAGCTCTGGATTGGTTACAGTCTGTTGAAGTGTATGTTGGAGTGGTAATCTTTTCAGATTCTTTGAGCTCACTCATGGCGTTACAAAATAATAAAATTTCCGAATCATTTGTATTAGAGATTGTGAGTATTCTTACAAATTTAGATAAGACAGGTAAAGATATCTTTTTTGAATGGATACCGAGTCACTGCGGAATAAATGGAAATGAAATGGTGGATTACTATGCAAAACAAGCATTATATAAAGATATTGAAATATGTAATGGTCTTGCTCTTTCAGAATTAAAGACAATTTTAAATGAACGAGCCGTAAATACATGGCAACGTCGATGGGAAGATTCTAATTATTTTTAAAAAGAAATACAGCCATTTGTTAAACAACAGGTTTTGTGTCATTTAAATAGACAATCTGAAAAGATTTTCAGAAGACTACGTTTGGGAATTTTAGGCCTTCATTTTGATTTATATAAACTTGGGATTCACCCCACAGGGAAATGTGATTTTTGCTCTTCGTTAGAAACGGTCACTCATTATTTTATGGAGTGTCGTAGATATTTGATTGAACGAGCAATGATGTTCGTTGAAATTAATATTTTTGAAAATGATATGAAAATGATTCTAAAATCCACAGATATACATGTTCAAGCGGCTATTGTCCGTTTTGTACAAAGGACAAAACGATTGGCTATACAGCAAACTTTCGTGTAAGCATAATATTAGTTTTATGTTTCTGTAAAATATTATAATATACACTGTAATGGTCTGTTTGTCTTTGGTTCGTTTTTTGTCATACCAATTTACTATTATTATTATTATTATTATGTTTGCACCCACTGCACTGCACGTTATTTAGTGTGAGCCCACAATGCTTTGCTTGATAAAAACCTGACTTGGATGAGGCCGAGAGCATATAAGTGTGCGATCGCGCTACATTTTGTTTAGTTTCCTTGTGTAAGGCTAACGCCCCCCTCTCTATGCCAGAGTGACCTAGGTGTATGTCGCCTTCTCTGATCCTCGACAGTATTATGCGAGTGAACAGAGGGGTGCGTACCCCGAAAGCCTAAGAAACGTACTTTGAGGGCTGGTAAGACGGCATCATGTGACAGGGGAGGGATCAGTGTTGCTAATTACATTGGGACAGTGGTGCGATCGCCCAATTGTATGTATTCTCAAGCCATGGAGATATATTTAGGATATCTAGATGTAGCTCCTGGCCATGCCTCGATAATTCTTTTATGCCTTGAAGATTTGTCAAAAAAAAATATTTAAAAAAACCTATTATTTATATTATGTGTGAAAAAAAAAGAAGAGAAAATAGACAAAATAAATGCATACTTGTATATATAATATTGATGATATAAATACATAGAAATTTAATTTAAAAAAAAAAAAAAAATGTATGGTAGTTGGCGACAATAGTCACCATTGACTAATCGCCATAAAAATTAAATAACAACAACAACAACTGTGACATGACCCCAGAATGAAATTTGTTTGGGTCATTTTAAAGCATTATCTATAAGTACATCAATCATATTATTATTATGAGTTAGAGAATTGGACAATTTTTTAAAAGAGAAAAACATTGCCCCCATTCATATTGACTTATACACACAAAATCACCTTTTTGTATGAATATCCTGTTAGGGTAGAGCTTTGTTTGCTTTCAACAATATCCTGTTTACACATGATACATATCAATCTCAAATGTGCTGATCAGTATTAATTGATATAAAAAGGATTAGCAGAAGTATGAAATTGATTCAAAAGAATAAAATAAAAGAAAACAAAATGAGCAATACATGGAAGTACATGATGTTAGTACAGACTGTGAACTATAAGCATGTTAATTCAATGGAAATGGAGAGATGTACTCAATGAGAGTGAGAGAGACTTGGCAGATCATGAGCAACATGGATATGAAGAGGGTGGGAAGAAAAAAGAGAGAGAGAAGGAACTCTGAGATAAATAAAGACCGATAAAGGGATAGATAAATGAATAAAATGTAGATCGAAAGATAAAGAGGCTGGGGGATGGGAGCTGGGGGGGGGGGGGGGGGTGCAGTCGTATAGCATTTTCTAAGCAGAGACCAAAAATGTTCGATATTTTTTAGGCTGAGGGTTCTTCGCATTGTTCGAGGCCGAGACCATCGATAATTACTGTCAAGACCGCTAAAATGTGGTCTCGAGACAATAGGGGGGTTCAACCCCCCAAAACAGTACTTTTTTGGTTTCCCCCCACCCGCCCCCCACCCCACCCCCCCCCCCCCCCCGGTATGCACACATACAACAAACCATTCAGAAATGCATTGCCGAACGCGGTCATCGCCTAGCCCTAGTCGATCTAGCCGGCCCAGGCCTGGCTCTATGTAAAAGTAGTGATAGTCCATCCTCGCTATGTGTTCGAAGCCAGTCACAGTATCTCTGATATATGCAAAACACACTAACATACAGGATTATCACCAAGACAGAATTAATGGTTTGGCTTAATAATGCCTACTACATTCAATTGTTGTGACATCTCTGGCTCTGCTCTCTAGCGATCCTAGTCCGAGGCCGTCCAACCTGTAGCCATAATGTTTGAGTATAGCTATATCTGCCAGTAAATTTCTGTCTATGAACAAAAAATTGCAATCATTAAAGCACACATAATACATACCTACCTAGTCGGTGTGCAGATAGGAATCAGAACTCCCGTCAGGTCACTGCACAATTGATCCGTCCTCCAGGCTCGAGCCAGCCAGTACTCTAGTGTATAGCACAATCAGCAGTAGATCACAACCTAGTCAAAGGTGGTGCAAAATGAAGGGAAAACAGTATCATAAGTGATTCTCACATGATTTTATTGTGTTTAGGTAGGCATCCTCACCAATTTCTATCCTAGTGTGAGTCGAATTGTGGATAAAAAGGTTCCAAACACTGAAATAATAACAGAAATCTCCTTCTCTAGCAGTCTACACATACGATATGTGTATAACCTAGCCTGCACTATAGGGTGCACGCTACTAATTATTATCCCCATAGACTTACACAGTAAACACCATGATTTCAATCTAAGATAAAATTAAAACGATTGCATGAAGTTTCCTATTTTTTTATATATCTCTATATCATGGTAGATCTATCAACAGAAAAAAATTTAAAAAAATTGATGCAGCGGAAAATTAATAAAATGAGCCTTGAACGAAGAATACATATTTTGTAATAGTCTTGTCTGCAGGATTCCAGATCTGCATGCTTTGCACTGAATAATAAAAAAAGTCATTATTTACCAGAATTATCCAGAATTTGGGCTTATTATGGAAGATAGCATTACCTTAATGCCAAATCCAGCATAAAAATACAGATAATAAGCACTCACGTATTGTTTATGATTTATTTTCTGAAAAAAAAATTACGTCATCATTCCTCCGCCTTTTCGAGAAAAAAGTCGAAACGGCTGAATTACACCCGTGCGACCTTTATAGTGTGACATGACCCCAGAATGAAATTTTGTTTGGGTCATTTTAAAGCATTATCTATAAGTACATCAATCATATTATTATTATGAATTAGAGAATTGGACAATTTTTTAAAAGAGAAAAACATTGCCCCCATGCATATTGACTTATACACACAAAATCACCTTTTTGTATGAATATCCTGTTAGGGTAGAGCTTTGTTTGCTTTCAACAATATCCTGTTTACACAAGATACATATCAATCTCAAATGTGCTGATCAGTATTAATTGATATAAAAAGGATTAGCAGAAGTATGAAATTGATTCAAAAGAATAAAATAAAAGAAAACAAAATGAGCAATACATGGAAGTACATGATGTTAGTACAGACTGTGAACTATAAGCATGTTAATTCAATGGAAATGGAGAGATGTACTCAATGAGAGTGAGAGAGACTTGGCATATCATGAGCAACATGGATATGAAGAGGGTGGGAAGAAAAAAGAGAGAGAGAAGGAACTCTGAGATAAATAAAGACCGATAAAGGGATAGATAAATGAAATAAAATGTAGATCGAAAGGTAAAGAGGCTGAGGGTGGGAGCTGGGGGAGGGGGGGGGGTGCAGTCGTGTAGCATTTTTCTAAGCCAAAAATGTTCGATATTATGAATAATAAAAAAAAATCATAATTTACCAGATTTATCCAGAATTTGGGCTTATTATGGAAGATAGCATTACCTTAATGCCAAATCCAGCATAAAAATACAGATAATAAACACTCACGTTATTGTTTATGATTTATTTTCTGAAAAAAAATGACGTCATCATTCCTCCGCCTTTTCGAGAAAAAAATCGAAACGGCTGAATTACACCCGTGCGACCTGATTGGTTTATGTAATTCCCAAGTATCCCATAATGCAACCTGCAGTGGTATTCCTTCCGATTACCAAAAATCGCGGCACTCTGGGCAGCAGTGACACCCCCCTGATCCCTCTTTATTTTGTGCGCGCCAGGTGGGGGGGGGGGGGGGGGGGTTAAACTCAGCCGCCATGATGGTTAGGTATGTATGCGATTAGAAGCAGTTTAGCTACGTCACAAAACGTCATCAAAAGTATGACGAGCTGTGTATTCGAAATTGATCGGGAATTTAATAATAAAATACATCCCATTGAGCGGTGAAATATTCACCACCTCTTTATCTAGCGTAATCAATTTGTGTTGCCCTTTTCTACCCCATTAATAAGAGCATTTTTTAGTTACATTTTGTGTTAAATACTGTTTATGATTGCTCAATATTTGCAGAAGAGTCGCTCTTCATACACGGATCACTGTCTCAGCCAAGGGAAAAAATTGTTTACAAATTCATCGCGCGCAAAATCAAAAATGTACGCGCTAATGACATCTTTGCATCATAAGCCGTATTCAGACGATGAAAGCCAAGTTCTTAAGAATTGCAATTCTTAAGAATTGCAATTCTTAAGAACTTCAAAATGTGTGTTCAAACGATGCCAATTCTCGAGAGTTGCAATTCTTAAGAATTAAAACCGGAAGTAGCATGCGCGCCTTTCTCATTTGAGGTCACGCGCGCTCACTTGACTTGTTTTCACACCGGAAGCATATCTCGGTCATGAGGTCAAACCAAACGTCTCGAAGCTGATTGTGTTCAGACGGTAAAAAAAGTAGACTGCGCGCAGTCGCGCGCTTATCGCGCGCTCATTCTGCGCAAAATCTTACAAGTATCTTGTGGTTTGCAAACCACAAGATAACCACAAGATAACCACGAGATTGCGCATTTTTTGCAGTGTGCGCAATCTCGTGGTTTGGAAACCACAAGATAACCACGAGTTTTGCGTGTTCAAACGAGCGCAAACCACAAGATATTCTTAAGAATTGCAAACCACAAGATAACCACAAGATAACCACGAGATTTGCTTTTATCGTCTGAATGCGGCTAATGAGTAACTATACCCCCCCCCCCCCCCCCCCCCCCCCCCCCTGGCGCGCACAAAATAAAGAGGGATCAGGGGGGTGTCACTGCTGCCAAACCTCTGGGTGTAGTACCCAACTTTCTCTTTAGCTCGATTTGAATCTTCATTCTGTTTGAAGAAACATCGCTGCGCGGCCGCTAGTGATCTGTCTTGTAATTCTACAGTTTTGCAGCTACAATGGCCTTTTAAATGCGCGTACCAATGAATGGGAATACTGCTGCGCGAAGTTCCATCCTCTTTTTTTTTCCAATAAAAATGGAAGGGTTTCAAAAACAGGCCGAAATAAGTTATTTAAATTGAGTGATCTTAAAACCAAAACATGTTTATCATACTACAGAATATTCTGAATAAATTGGTGTTAGAATCATTATACAAGTCACTATATTTCTGCGCGACGTTTGATGCCCCCATCATACCATCATACCATCATACAAGTAAAACATAAAGGTTCTAGTTCTATGGTAATACTCATCAACGCCTGTTCCTGAAAAGGGAACTAAATTGTTTCAAGAGCCACATTGAACTGCTCCAAAGAAGGCAGTTCGACGATGTTCTGAGGTAGCTCGTCCCAGCCCTTAAGTGTCCTGGGGAAATAACTAAATTGGTAAGTGTCCATTGAAGAGCCTAGTCTCATATATCGTTGTTGTTGACTCCTCCTTGTAGTTCGCTTGTAATTTGCTATCTTGTAGAACATTGACAATCGTGCCCGTTTTTTTCTTTCTTCCAGAGTTGGGAGATTAAGTTGTTCTCGCATGAATGCTACACTGGCATCACGCTGGTAGTTTCCACAAATGAAACGAAGTGCACGTCTTTGGATCTTCTCTAGTTGGCCAGTGGCGTAGCTACGGGGGGCACAGGGGGGGGGGGGGGGACGTGCCCCCCCCCCCAATCGTTTGCCCCCCCCCCCCCCAAAAAAAAAAAAAAAATGTCGAACGACCCGAAATTAAGCCAAATGTGTCTATATCATTCATTATTATCATGTTATATTAAATGTGTGATGATAATGATGTTATCATTGATAATAAAGAAGAACATAACAGTCGTTCTAGTAGCAATATCGAACCTATATCAGTTTGACGAATCCTTCCAAGTGGGAGGACGCAGACATATATCGCCTTATGCGAATTGTCAGTCCCGGGCGCGAGGATCGACGCTCACCGCATTTCAGAAGTATAGGGCGCGTATAGGCCTAACAAACTGCCTAGCGCATGGTTAATCGTCCACCATACCAGGGGCCTTTGCAGGACCCTGCAGCTGCCTCCCGCTTTGTGACCGTTTGACGCCTTCATGCATGCTATAAATGCGCATAGCTGCACTACGTATAGTCCAAAATGTCTAGGCAAAGACTTCCTTGACTAATTTCTTCAAGCCACATGCACCCGTTCCATTAATTCATGATATGCATATCTAGGCCTACTGTTGATGACCATGATTGTAAGAGCACCAGTCATCTTCTCCAGAGTCGACATCTGCATCAGTTGAGCATAGGCCTACTGAACCTACCCAAGGGACCCGTGTCATGGGTCTAGTCACGCGGTACTTGAAAACAACAAACTTGAAACAACAGGCGGGGGACGGGGGAGGGGGGACATGCCCACCCCCCCCCCTCCCATTCATTTCAGAGTGGAGGTGATTATCCCTCCCACTTTTTAATATGCATACAAGGTCATTATGTATGTTTGATTCTATAGCTTGAACTACGAATCATAATATTTCTGTCTTGGGTATGCACCAAATCTCACAATTTAAAGACACAAATTTGCAAAAGCTCCCTACAGTGGGAGGGGGACACCCCATCCCATACCCACCCCCGCTTGGTCGCTTCGCTCCCTCGCAATGCCCCCACTAGAGAACCTTTTGCCCCCTTCTTAAAAATGATCCTTCTACATCAAGCGCATCATTTACATATCCACCTAACCAGACAATGTACGCCAGAAACAACAGTTCCACGAGGAGATACACATGGGATCAACAACGTATAGTTTAGTGTGTCAAACAATCCCCACTTTTTTCGAAGTTCAGTATTTGAGTCTGGTGTGTGTGTAGGTTCGATTGTGTTTGTATACTATATAGTGGTCTAATCATGAGGGAGATGATTTAAGTCATGATTTCTTTAATTTAGTATTATCAAATTTCCTTCCAAGGTATGCACCAGATCAAAAGCTCCCTACCGTCGGAGGGGGGACACCCCCCTCCCACACCCCCCCCCCCCCCCCTCAGGCGCTTCGCGCCCTCGGGCTTGGTCGCTCCGCTCCCTCGCAGTTGTGCCCCCCCCCCAATCCGTTGACCCTCGCTACGCCACTGAGTTGGTCTATCTGATTCTGCTTGTTGGGGTCCCATACTACCGAAGCATATACTCTAGCTGGGACCGTACGAGAGAGATGTATGCCATTTTTTTTTTCACTTCTGTTGGACATTGTCTTCCAAGATTTCTCCGAATGAATCCAAGGGTCCTCGAGGCCTTGTTTGTGACCGCATCTACATGCGATTTCCAGCTTAGACGCTCATGTAGCTAGATTCAAAGATATGCTTTGCTGGCCACACCTTGAAGATCATCTCCCTTCATAGTATAAGTGTGCATAATGGGATGCCTCTTTCTGTGAATTTGCATTGAGTAGCATTTCTTGGCCGCGTTGAATTGCATTTGCCAACGATCAGCCCACTCCAAAAGTCTGTCCATAAAGGTAAATTATAATACTTAAAAACCAGTCTTTCAAATGCAATAAAAACGCGATTTTGATACATCAATTTCAAAAAGTCCCTCCCTCTCCCACACCCACCCCCGGCTCGGTCGCGTCGCCCCCTCGCCACCGTATGAACAAGTTTTCATTGAAAACGCGCATAAGATTAACACGAGCAGACGACGCGATTCAAATCTATGCTATATGCATTACAACGTGCAAACAAATGGCTTTTAATTCACGTTGGAGATGGACTATGGGTACGGTACCCTGGACAATGGCAGCGCGCTCCATGCACTGCGCGGCAACGTATCCATAGAAGTATGACTCCAACACTGCCGTTGTAGAACTAGAAGGTAAACTGTATTGTCCGTAGGTACCGTACCCCATAGCCTTTGTACATAAAACAATGGCGGGCTGACGGTCTTGTTTACGAGCAGTATTGAACGGAGGAAGTTCGTCACAAAACTGCATTGTGGGGAAATAATATGACGAAACAATAGGAATGTGCGTAAGGCGCGCACTTTACCAAGCGCACTCACACTGTACATTTTCTATGGCAAAGATGTCATTAGCGCGTACATTTGTGATTTTGCGCGCGATGAATTTGTAAAAAAATTTTGCCCTTGGCTGAGACGGTGATCATAAACAGTATTTAACTCAAAATGTAACTAAAATGTGGTCTTATTGATGTAGAAAATGGCAACACAAATTGATTACGCTAGATAAAGAGGTGGTGAATATTTCACCGCTCAATGTGATGTATTTTATTATTTAATTCCAGATCAATTTCGAAATACACAGCCTGTCATACTTTTGATGACGTTTTGTGACGTAGCTAAACTGCTTCTAATCGCATGCATTGCTAACCGTCATGGCGGCTGAGTTTACCCCCCTGAACGTATCTCATTCGCGCGTACGTGTCTGCGTGTTATCAAAGACTGTAGAATTACAAGACAGCTCACTGGCGGTCGCGCAGCGATGTTCCTTCAAACAGAATGAAGATTCAAATCGAGCTTAAGGCCAGACCTTAGTAACCATATGGAATGTATTATATCACTGTATTTGTATCATTTTTATTAATAAAAAAAACATTTAAAAATTATAGTCGATTGCTTTTTTGGAACAGATGTCCCCTTCGTTCGTAAGAACTTTAAAGAAAATAAGGATCAAACTGTACTTACAAATACTCGGCAAATCAGGCTAGCATGAAGATTGAGCAACAGCTTAAAGTGTTGACCTTAGTAACCTTTAGGGCTATGTCTTTATGTAGAATTAATATTTTCCTCATGATAAGAAAAATATTAAAAAATTATAGTCGATAGCGATTTTACAATTGAAATCAAAGCTGTGAGAAACATATTTTTTTAATTTAAAGATTTTTTACCGTGTAGAGAAAAATGGCAATGGCTACTCGCGTATTATAATGTTAATGCGCGCTCAGTCTTTATTTAATTCTTTATAACTGTACGCGCAAATTGTGCGCAAAGCAAATTTCACGCGCGATATGCAAATTTGGGGTCGTCAAACTTCATCACGTCATCTTGAAGTTATTTTTAGTCAGGCGAAGTAAACATTGTTATTGTGACGTCATAATGAAAAGCCTGCGTATCAAAGTGCGTGTTAATTTTGTACATCGCGCTCTGCCCATTCACTTTGTACACGATAATTGCACAGTGGTCGGTCTTTCCATTAAGCGTCTTTGGTGTTATGTGCACTACCAGCACGTGCAAAGTATCAAACATGGCTACAAGTTGAAAAATCAAGTTATCAAGAAACTAAAAAAAGGCCCTATTTTCCCCTCTAATAATCAAAATGTTTCTTACATTAGAAGAAAGTTAATTTTGTCCTCTTTGTTTTGGTATACGAGACGGTATAAAAGCGTAACAGGGTGAAATTCTACGACCGGCTGAATGAGCGAGAGTTGGTATAAATTACTTGTAATTCCCATATAGAAGTAGTCGTTCTGGCAAATATGACCGAAAATTCAACGACAAAAGGCCACCTTTTCCCAGTAACGAAATGAGACATAATTGGTACCATTCAAAAGGAAATTTATCACTGATTAATATTCCAGCCGAGACGGTATAAATTGTTTAAACGACTTTAAGCTATGAGAGTTTTATTTCACACAGCGCAAGAAAATGGGGCTAAATTCTGTTCATTCCCCGTGCTGTAGCGCGGTGTGCGATATGTGCGGATTATTATGCACACAACTTTTCCATATATAGTTGTGCCCCCCAATCCGTTGACCCACGCTACGCCGATGGTATAGGCATTCATAACCCTATTGATTATACAATACCCTTTTATATATTTGATAAACTTATACACTATACCAATATAGTGTTAAAAAAATCAAACAATTAATACAAAAGTGCTTGGTCCAATAGTTTTTCCAAGGCAGTATACTAACTTTCTGGCGTTCACATTTTAACTGTGAATGAAAAACAAAAATCGGTCTCGCGATCTTAGCTTTGGATTGGATGTTCATCGATAATGTTTGAAGGGATCTAGTAACTTTGTTGACATGTGCAAAAACTGGCAAATGTTTGATAAATGTGTATTGCTGCGATTAGATATGTCTACGGAGTATTGTGTGAAAATTCCAAGGTAAATTAATGTTATAATTATGACCAAGATGAGCGAAAATGCAAAGCGATATTCGCTCACTCATTGCACTGACTTTGTTGTATACACAGTTGCGACTATCCACTAGATGATGGTTAATCTGGAAACTTCAATCATGTATATCTGTATAATGGAAGAGACATTTGGAAACCGGAAGCTGTTCCATGCTTCTATTGGTAATGCGAATATAATGAGGTATGTGAGAAGCGCTATTGTATCACCTAGAGTTCCAAGTAAGTTTTTAAGATACTGACAATGTTACTTGATTCCTCTAAAGTTCACGATTGTTATTTACCAAAACAGTAACGGACAAGCGGAATGACCATGAGCAAACTAAAGATCCAGAAGAAGAAGAAGGAGAAGAAGAAGAAAAAGAAGAAGAAGAAGAAGAAGAAGAAGAAGGGCAGGAAGAGAGCGAGGGAGATTATTACCATACTAACGATAACTTGATCAATAATGAATGCGAGAACTCCGACACACTTCTCCACGATGCGTGCCAAACGGGGCAGATAGGGATAGTGAGGCTCCTTTACAGGAAGGGTGCAAAGCTGAATGTCAGTAACATGGATGGTCGAACACCGCTGCATTACGCGTGCAAAGAAAACCACCAAGTTGTTGCCGAGTTCCTTCTAGAGAAGTAAGTTTCTTTCAGTGTAAGCTTCTTTTAGAGTATAGCCTACAAGAAGCATTTCCTACCTATGGAGGGAATATAAAATGAAATGTCCTCGAGAAATGGTATTGTCTAGGGACACGATATCCACGAAATACACTATTTATGAGACACTGGGTGAGACGTGGATGGAATCTGCAAGAGTAATCGCAATATAATCATATTATAATTCAACCATTTATGTAACCCCTTTTCACTCGTTATCTTATACTTATCATTAACTTTGTCAAGGTCAATTTCAATCGGACCCAAATCGGTGTGTGCCTAGTTCCAATGCCACGCACATGACGAACAGGAATTGTGAATTTTCCGTGTTTTTCTTTAGTGGTGCTAAAATGGACTCGAATGACGACGACGACGAACCGTCGGATCTGACACCCCTGCAGACGGCGGCTAAAGCTGGGAGCTTCGAAACGATGATGTCTCTTCTCCGGTACAGCAGCGAACAAGCAAGACGTAAGAACATGGAGGCGGAAGAAAAGGCGGCCGCCTCTGGCCTCGTAAGATGGGCAGCTGCTGAAAACGAAGCGCCGACATTGTCGGTAAGGTGGTTGAACGTGTTTGTTCGTGTTGATATTACTAAAATGCAATAGATTATAATTGAGAGTAATGTACAATTAGCACTTCCCTCTCGGGCCTGGGAACGGTAATTAATTGGACCTTATACATGGGGTTAAGATGACCTTTTTATGACCATGAATATTTACGATCTGCGTATACCGTTATGGACAACTAAGATATAAAACTGCATCAAGAATAATTATGACAAATAATTCAGCTGCCGCCAGCCGCATAAAGTATCCAAACAGGATATCTTAATTGCAGAAAACTGCAGAGAATTAAAAGAGCAACAAGTACAACGAGACAATGCCGACACACCATGAAATGTATGATTGTATGTAAGTGTAGCCTTTAATGTGATATTTTCTTTTGTGTTAAGGGGCGCATGCATGTGAAGGTGCTTATAACGTAAATTCATTTTATTGTTTACAAAAATGTAGTTCCTTCTTCGACATGGATCCGATGTACATGGAATAGAAAAAGAGGAAATATACGGATTTATTCACGATGCTGCCAGCAAGGGACATATCGAGTAAGCATGGATTAAGTAGATGTGTTGTCATGTGTATAGTGTGCCCCTTTTAAAAGAACGTTTACAGGGAGGCGCCATATATTACGCCAGTATACAACTGACCACCTACTTGTGACGTTTCGCTTACATATTCAGCAAAATAATTATAACACAAAAACCATGAAAACGGGTACAAATTGGTCTATTTTTTCCATTCCGAGTACACATTTACCGAAATACCCTTTTTCAAAGACTTCAAGTACACAAATAAAATTTTTATTTGCAGCCCCTTAATGAAAACGGGAACATTATTTTTCAAATTGAAATAACACTTTAATGAATTGTGTACCCTTTTTCCTATATTCTGCTAAAATGTACATGAAATATATAACTTTTTTTAATTTCCTCGATTTTTTTCCGCAAACACATGCAAAAATGTACCCCTTTCCCCGCAAAATTGTGAACCATCATGCGTATTAATACACGGTCAATGTGAAGTGACACCACCGGGGTATAGGTCCTGAAGAGATACACGTCATCATGTGATACTGAACCATCTTCTTTGGTTGTATTATTACCTCCGCCCAACGAAGTTGGAAGGAGGTTATGTTTTCGGTACGTTCTAATTCTTTTGTTTCTCTTTGTGTGTTCGTGTGTTCGCCTGTTAATTATACGCATGCGCCAACTACCCTAGCTGTGCTTTGCGACTTTTGCTTGCATGTTTCAGTGCTGGGCGAATCAGCGTATCATTATTATAATCGCTTGCTTCAGTGCAGTTTGACTATAGTCTTCGCGCGGTACGGTTTGTCAAAGCTTGTTTTCCACAGTGCGGCGCGCATGTTATTTACGAATTACGATCGAAGTAAGTAAAGCCAGGTGCCCACTTTGCGATCTGCGCCTAGCGATATAGAGCGATCTTGCCCGAATAGGGCTTCAAGAAATCGAATTCTGGATATCATGAATTCATTTCTTGATATCAAGAATTTAATTATTGATATGTAAAAACAGAATTCTTCATATCAAGGATTGAATTCTTGATATCAGGAAATATGAATAAATGTTTAAGGACGTTCCCCAGTTATGTTTGTGCGCATCCGAACTGCGCAGGTTGGTCAGATGAAGTGCGCAAATTCATACGCGCGTTTATCAATGACGTATGAATGGCTTTGCGCGTGTCTAATTGTGACGTATGAATATATGTTTACGCACTTCTGCTATAGTACGCGCAAATGGCCCTTCATGGTTTGAAAATGTTTGATGAGTAATTTGAGATTCAATCCATTGGTCTTCTTCACTGAAAAAGACGGAGTAATATGTATGTTTTTGTTAATTTATGTTTTGCTCTGGATAGTATGTATAATAATAATAATATTGACTGGCTTGTTCTTTCGTGATATATCAGAAATATTGCATTCGCTAGGATCATATTGCACTCGTCTTCGACTCGTACAATATGATCCTAGCGAATGCAATATTTCTGATATACCACTCAAGGCCAGTCAATATTATATAAAGTAACTGATGGAGGTCCTCGTGTGACCAGACGAAAGCAAATTGTTAAGAATTTGGTGGAGTACCTGAAGTCCTCATAAAGATACTGACAGGAATACATCATAACCCATTCACAATTTGCATTTCAAGGTTTCGTGTGAGAAAACAACTGTACATTGAATTGCAACAAATTTGGGCACAAATTGTGCAGATATTTTTTCTTTTACTTTTGACTCGTGTTAAACATTTTCACTGATACTAAGCATGATTTGTCCAAGAATTGTTTTTACACTGTGAAACTCTATCAGTGGGTTAATTACCCCTGTTTCAGGGTTCTGTTTTTTTTTATATGTTTCATTCTTTTTGGGGACGCAAAGTAAATCGCGACAGTTTACAGCATATCAACCACTGCAACAACAAACAAATGCAATCTACAATCAACACTATTATAGATCAAGAATTATTTTTTCATTGGGAGGGCAGACTAATATGTTACAACTCCCCTTTCCTGATTTGTCTTCCTCCAGTAGGCCTATCACTTTTTCCACAATTATGTCAAGTTTGGCGAAAGAACCTGTCCGGCGGTGTGGAGTTTAACACACAAAATACCACATGGGGGCGCTGCAAGTAAAACACACACAAAAAAAACACCAACACATGGACCGTCCTTTGTGAATATTTCCCCACCCTATCACGGCAATTTTTGCAAGTTTTGTGAAAGTGACATGGGTTTTGAATGTACAACATAGGTTTTATGAACCCACCCCATCATTGCATCCCTGGATAGGTTCCCGACCAGATGTTGTGGTCTTACGATGTTTTCTGCCGCATGGGGGCGCTGCTAGCACAAAAACGAGCACACGAACCCCCCATTTTTATAGTTTTTCTGTATTCAGTAACCCTTTCTCTATAATTTTGGCAAGTTTCGTAAAAGTGACATGGGTTTTGAATGTACAGCATAAGTTTTATGAACCCACCCCATTAGTGCATCAATGGATAGGTTCCAGAACAGATTTTGTGGTCTTACGATGTTTTCTGCCGCATGGGGGCGCTGCTAGCACAAAAACGAGCACACGAACCCCCCATTTTTATAGTTTTTCTGTATTCAGTAACCCTTTCTCTATAATTTTGGCAAGTTTCGTAAAAGTGACATGGGTTTTGAATGTACAGCATAAGTTTTATGAACCTTGACCATTATCCCACCCCTAACAGAAAACGTCCCTGAGAAGGATTTTTAGGATATTGGTGTTTTCTGCCGCGTGAGGGCGCTGCTAGCAAGATTGAGAGCATGCACCCCCAACTTTAATTTTGTTTTCCTCGTTTTGGATACCTTTCTCTACAATTCTCCCAAGTTTGGAGAAAATTACGTGGATTTTGAAAGAATTATGGGGATTTAAGTTTGCTATTGGACATTTTGTTGCCTATCATGGCCTTGATCCTGTAACGCTATCATTCTATACTGGACGTCAGATTGCCATATTCCTCAGAGTCCCGTAGAAGAAAAACAAGCACACGAACCTATGGTTTTATTTGCATATTTGGGCTTCGGATGGGTCAAAGTTACGGTATGGAAAGTTTGAAGAAACTGACATGGACTTCACTTTAACTGGGGAACGTCCTTAAACGGCTTGCCATTTGTGCGATCCGGCCCGACATGCGATCGAGAACGAAATTTTTGAACATGTCCAAAACCTGGCGACCGCAACCGACACCACCCTTGCGGACGCGAGTTACAGCGATCTGGTGCGGCCATTGGTGCCCACGTTGCGACTTAACCACAGATCTAAGGGGATCGCTCATATTCGGGCAAGATCGCTATGCGCAGATCGCAAAGTGGGCACTGGGTTTGTAAACAAAACTCACAAAGCGGATTATGATGTAAAAAAAAGCAAGAGTGAACAATACCTGGCTGTAATCCTCAACCATGCATGCACGCATGCGTGGAAATAGGGACAATGCATTTCTCAGGGGAAGTCGCCGTGAGATCGCATAGTGGGCACCGAAAAGATCGCGTACGCAATGTGATCGGGCTGACTCGCGGCGAACTGGTGCGATTCACACCGAACCGAGATCGCTAGCAACTCGATCAGTAATGTAATCATCATGTATAATTATAGCTATAGTACATGTAGTTTGTACATGTTTTGAGTGTGCGATTCTGGATTTCGCGGTGCGATTCTGGATTACGCGGTGCATTGAAAATTGTATTGTACAACGTGCATGCAGCGATGTCTATGCTTGCAAGTGGATTGTTTTCTGCGGAGAATTTGGGAGTTTTGTGAGCTATTATGATGAATGGGTTATTTTGGAAAAAGTGTTAAAACTGTTTAAAAAATTATGGAATGACTGTTGATATTGGATTAATACGATGTTCTGTATATATTGATGACTTGATTTGCATCTGCCCACCCGTAGGTGATCGTGTCGGGTGTGCGGATGGTCGGTGATTGTGTGAAGGTGATATCCCATTGATAATCATGCTGTGTGTTCATGATTTTTACCTCCAAATACGATAGATGTTGATGATCACACGATGGGCTTCTAGCTACATGTATACTCCAATTTACTTCGGGAAAATTTACTTTTTATGCAAACTTGAGTTAATTTTGGACAGTCAGTAACTATTTTCCCGTAAAGATTTGTACATTTGATAATTTGTCCACCAAAGCATCAACATGTGTAATATTGATTATTGGCATATAAAAAGAGAAAGATAAGTCTAAAAGTAAAACACTGCATGCTGAGAAAAATCATAACTTTGACTTGTGTGGGTAAAAAAAAAACAATAGAAAAAGAAATGAGAGACTATAATTAACCTTCGACTTTTTGTGCTCTACTATTTCCTGCAGTACAACAACAAAGTAGCCCCATAATTCATAAATACAAAAAATAGCCCCAAATAATTGAAAAATAGCCCCAATGCCGGCTGTATAAATAAAATAGTCTGTCTGTTCATATGCGCGTGGGCGGAGGTATGCACTCGGTGAGTGCACATGTCTAGTTGTAATATGCTTCTTACAGGAGTCTCTCGGATACAAATTATAAGAAACAGCATGGGCCGCGTTGCAGAAAGAGTTGCAATTAATTGCAAGCCACAACTTATGCACATTTGAACCAATCAGATTAGCGCTTTTAGTCACATGATCTGACTTGCAGTTACATGTACTTGCAACTTGCAACTAAATCTGACCTATAGCCACTAAATCTGACCTATAGCCACTAAATCTGACCTATAGCCACTAATCTGACCTATAGCCACCAAATTAGGGTCTAGGTTAGGGTATATCCCCCGAAACTAAGACAAAACCCCTTCTGTTCCGCCTCGAATCAAGCCGATTGCTGTGGCGCAATAGGATGCGTACTAGGCTGATAACCTAAAGGCGCCGAGTTCGAATCCCACCTTTGCCACTTCTTTTGCGTAAACTCGTACGCAATGTTCGGTATTATACAAGTCGGAAATGCGTGGTCTCTGACCAAGTCACTAATTCACAAGGATTTGTAAACCTGTTTGGGGGGAAAACATTTCGCGGCCCGGCGGGAATGCACACCACAGCAGTCAGCAAGCCCCTTCGTCGGGCAGAACTCTGGCATAGTAATTGCCAGCAGGAGGCTTGTTTCGTGGATTTAATTTGCCGAAAATAATTAGAATCGCCTTGAAAAATGTCATTAAAAAGACAGTATTAAATGAAAGCACACCTATACAAGATAAGCTTGGGCTATTTATTACGGAAATATGGCGCTTTGGTGTCTATTTGTTTCCCCAAAATGTGTTTTTGTAATCATTTCCTTGTCGGCTGTCTGTTCATTCGCGCATGGGCTGCCATGGCGGAGGTATGCATGTACTCCGTGAGTGCAGCTATTTCTAGTTTTAGATTAATTTGCAGACCGTTTGCGGTTTTGTTTCCTGTCAAATAATGGTACATGCTGAAGATAGATATAAAGCTATTAGGATCATTTTAAAATCAACCTTATTTGGTGTCATAATCTAAATGAATAACTAAGCTTCCCCGTGAATTTCAATTGAGCTCAATGTATGTGTCAATCATGAGATATAATCAAACGTTTGCAATATACCAACATCCATGTTGGGCCAGTTTACGTTCTGTGCATTGTATGCCTCACCAAACCTGAATTGTTTTCAAAACAAAAAGTGTAATCATTCATTGGGCTAAATTTGGTGGTTAAAAAAAAATAATTTACCTAATTTAAATCCTGAATGATTGAAGGGGTGTAGTATTAGTTTCGGCAAATGCAAAACTGTCAAAAGTTTTATATATTTCTGTGATTAAGAATTTTCACTGAAAATTTCATGTCTAATGGATGTCATAATTTTTGCCGAATAATAAAGCGAAGTGCTGTTTGTTACCCCATTGCCATAAGTTTAAAAATGATCCCTGGAATTGTTCTATTTTATCGAATCATACATATTTCAGTAACAAACAGAACATTTGACAACCCAAATCTGGTTTCATATATAAGTAAGAAGGAAATAACCAGCCATTAGAAGACCACCAGAGATTCAAGTGAGTCGATTTAGACACAATATTTAGATCCCTGGATGGCGCACGATTTTGAAGACAAAATAACCTTTGTTTGATCGAAATCGCTTCAGAAACAGCTGAAATGTTCATTAATATTTTCGATTGGAATAACATTTGGTGAGCCCCAACTTTTATTCGATAATTTGTGAAAATATTTATAAAGCCTACACATTGTCAACAATAAACATCCTGAGTAGCTTGAACATTGTAATGAATCATCATTTTTACCAAACAATATTCATAATTTTTTTCTAACAAATGATTCAAACTTTTTTGTGTCAAGAGGGCGCCCTCTTTTGTTAATGGCTGATGTTTGAATGAAAACAGCCTTCTAACTTGAATGTTTTACTTCCATCTAAGCATCATTGAGTTATAACTATTAGTTTTTAATAATACGTATGCATGGGCGTCGATCTGTCATTGATACCCATTCATCATGGGGGATGATCTATTCATTCATCCCCCCCTGATGAATAGGTATTACGTAAGTATCGACGCCCATGCGTATAAGTTTTAGTAAATGAAAATTCAGTTTGGCCAGAACTGTACATTCATAATACTTATATTACAATAACCTCGCAACTGATGAACCAGTCATGATCAGGCTTGCCAAAGGTGGACGGTGTAGGAATCAAACAAAACAATAATAGTGAAGCTTTATGCAGTGACATTAATTATTTGTATCAGATTAAAAATGTGTTTGTGAAAAAAATACCTATTTTATTTTAATAAATATAATTTCAGAACGGTACAGGCCTTGATAAACTCAAAGGACACAAGAGAAGGCATCGTGAACCATTCTGACTTCGAAAAGGAAGGAAACACTCCTCTCCATGATGCGGCGAAAGAAGGACATGACACCGTTGTAAAGGAACTCCTGAAAGCTAAAGCGAATGTTTTGGACACGTACGTATAATGTTTGTCATTGATCAAATATGTATATGTCCCCTATCATAAAACGGGATTACCAAACGTAATCATATCAAAGCTGCTTTGTATTTGTATGTTTATTTGTATGTGTATTTGTATGTGTATTGGTTACTCATACATCAGATAAATAGAAGTAGTTTTTAAGTATATTACATTGTGAAAAAAATTAACCTATTCAAGTACTTTAAAGTGATCCTTTCACTTTGTCAAATTCAACCAAAAATACTTGGAGCTTTCACACTTCACTTGTACCTTGTTGTTTGGATAATGGTACCAGATCTAGAGGAATAAAATGAGTTTTGATATTTCAAATGTCTCATTAATTTTTGATATATTTTAGACTGAATTGAAACACGTTCCAGGACGCTTTTCCATTGTAGTCAAAATCATTATGTGATTTTAATTGTGAATTGTCACTCTGCCTAGGTAAACAGATTCCTTTTTCTATGAAATATGTATATATGTATGTATTAAATCATTCTAAAGAATATTCCGTTGATAATGGTGTATGATTGAGTCTCGAATATCATTTTTGGAAAAGCTCATCAGTTAATGGATCACTAAATTAATATAATCTATGCATTGTCTTTATCGGAATGAGTGCACTTATTCATGTACTATAGTATTTGGTCTACATCATACTTTTCTGTGCGTCACATTATCTTTATCTTCTTCTTCTTCTAGTATTTAGCTTTATATAAATGGACGAGTTTGGAAGATAACAAATATGTTAACTATTTTTTGTGTTGAAATGTGAAAGTTGTGTACATTGCCCGTTTATTTATAATACAGAAACAATTCTGGTGAAACGCCCCTTCATTTTTCCGCTTCCGGTGGCTGGATAAGAACTGCTGAAAAAATGATCCATAATGAGCCTGACATCGTGAACGGATCCGATTACAAAAACGTAAATATACTTATTTTCCTATTAAACACGTATTTATATTCTAGTCTCTTATTGTCACTAACATCGCGAACTACGAAATAGCAATGATCAAACTTAGCGTTTAACAGGCAACACCATTATCTAGATTATCATTCATCGACGAGGACTTGCATAAGTTTTTTTTATTCCACGTGTTGGAGTTCCCTTGTAAACGAAATAAAATGAGTCTGATGAAGCATTATTGTCCAACTGAAGCCAAATTTATCAACCGAATTTTCGATGTATTCTCGGTACTCACTTCTTCCTCAGGGTTACAAACAAGTGAGAATACTTACAAAACTACAGAGAGCGCATAATATTAGTCATGTCCACACGGTCTGCCTAAACTTCAAGTTATCTTGGAATTATTTTGTAGTTTCAAAGCTGAAAAATATCTGGTAGTTATCTCGTAGTTTGTGCCCGTGTGGAACAACGAACCTTCGGAATAACGAACGTTCGGTATAACGAAGCTTTGGAATAACGAGCTGTAACCAATCTGACAACGGGGCTTACCTCAAGGTTTAATCCCTCTTTCAACGGGGGTCATTGTAGTGTATGCATACGATATCGATAGCCATATCGATAGCGATTACATTATGATAACTCGTTACTATGGTAACTCGTCTCTTGTAAAAACCCACTATAGTGATAACCAGTAAAAGCATCAAAAGAACCTTACAACAATGGACTGACGTGTGAGTTATTTATGTGTCAACGTACATAACACTGGCGACGAGATGTTTAGATGCAACTGGACGAATTTGAACTGAAATGTGAGATTTTGCAGCTGTTTTGAGTAAGTTTCACGCCGATTTTGGTTATTACGTTTTGCTAATTTCGGTACGTTGTGGAGCTATACGTTTCTCATTACAGTCCCACGCATACGGTTTGCTGTTGGTATGATCCTGAACGATTGATTTACGTGTACGTGACGTGAATGCTACATTTTGATGACGGAATTTTGAATACAATTCGTGGACAAAACTATAAGCAATGGCTTCATCTGCTCGTATGATGTTTGAGGAGTTTGATCCGAAGGATGGTGACATTGAAGCATATTTAGACAGACTAGAACAGTATTTCATTGCTCTAGATATAGCTGAAGATATGGACACAAAACGGAGGGCTCTGTTGTTGAGTAGCATTGGCAGTGAAAGTTACAAGACTGTACGTGATTTGTCATTTCCGTCCAAACCAAGTGAGAAAACTTACGCACAGCTGGGTGAACTAATGAAGGGACACTACCGTCCAAAACGTTTGATCGTTACTGAGCGTTTCAAGTTCCATAACGCAAAGCAGTTACCAGGACAGTCAATTGCACAGTATGTTTCATACTTGAAGAAACTGTCATCTTCATGTGAGTTCACCGGTACAGCCTTGGAGGATGCTCTACGTGACAGATTTATCGCTGGGCTTAGTTCGAGTGGGGTACAGAAGAAGCTGCTGTCAAAGAACTTTAAGTTCCAGGAAGCGGTGGACATTGCGTTAGCCGAGGAAGCAGCCTCTTCAAACATCCGCGATATGTCCAGTGAACAAGGGGGCAGCGACAGGGTGAACAAACTGTCAAGACACCAGTTCAAGCCTGCTCTATCACAGCGTACGCCATCAAAGAAGTGTGGAAGATGTGGTATGAGCAACCACACAAGCGACCAGTGTCGCTACAAGGATGCAACCTGCTACCGATGTGAGAAAACGGGACATCTTCAATCAGAATGTCGCTCGAAACCAGCTGGACGAGGCCAGGGACGCGGTCAAGCTCCGTCTGGAAGACCTCAGCAGTCTCGCGGGCGGAATCGAGGCAAAGCACCGGGAAAACATGGATGGCGCGAATCAATCAAGCAAGTGGATGATGATGATGACACAGGTTTTGTTGATAGCCTGTTCAACATTGATGAAAAGTCGTCCGCTGCCATCAAGGTGATGCTGCAGGTGAATGGACAAGATTTGGAGATGGAACTTGATACAGGTGCAGCGGTGTCGATCATCAACGTGAGAGACTACGAACAGAAGTTCAAGGATTGTCCTCTGCAACCAGTGCAACGTCAACTTCATACGTATGCAGGTGACAAATTGGAAGTAGCAGGGGAATTCGCTGTCACGGTCTGCTACAATGGACAGGAGAAAACGCTTCCCCTGGTGGTGGTCAACACCGAGCGAAAGGCTCCGCCCTTGTTAGGGCGCACGTGGCTTACAGAGATTCAGTTGGATTGGCCAGCAATCATGCCCCACGAACAGACTTACGCCATCAGCACAGATGTTGGATCTGCACTGCGGGAGAGATATCCAGACGTCTTCAAAGAGGACTTGGGTACGGTGCAAGGGTTCAAGGCAACGCTTCATGTCAAGGAAGGTGTGGTTCCAGTTTTCCACAAGGCCCGCAACGTACCGTACGCTCTACGTCCTGCTGTCGAACAGGAACTGGATCGCATGCAACGTGAAGGGGTGATCGTTCCAGTGGATTTCAGTGAATGGGCGACCCCGCTGGTATGCATTCCAAAGGCTGATGGACGAGTCAGATTGTGCGGAGACTACAAAGTGACAGTGAACAAGAACATTCATTGTGATCGGTACCCGATTCCTACCCCAACAGAAGTCTTCAGCAAGTTGGTAGGAGGGAAGAAGTTTTCGAAGATAGATCTCAAGTGCGCCTACCAGCAGATCTTGCTAGACGAGGAATCGCAACGTCTCGTGACCATTAATACGCATCGTGGTCTCTTCGCCTACACGAGACTTCCGTTTGGAATCTCATCCAGTCCTGCAATCTGGCAGCGCTTCATCGAGCAGGTACTGGCTGGACTAGATGGTGTCTGCGCCATCATGGATGATGTCCTTGTCACTGGACAGGGTGATGGGGAACACATGCAGAACCTGGACAGACTTTTCACACAGTTTGCGAAGTTTGGACTGACGGTCAAGCAGGAGAAGTGCCGTTTCATGCAGGAAGAAGTGGTCTACATGGGAAGGAAGCTGTCCGCAAAGGGAATCCAACCAACGCAGGACAAGGTGGATGCCATTCGCCAAGCTCCAGCACCCCAGAACGTCACGGAGTTGAGATCATGGCTCGGAATGGTCAACTTCCAGGCGCAATTCCTGCCACGTCTGTCCACAATGCTTCACCCTCTAAACGCACTTTTGGGTGACACGCTATGGGAGTGGACAGATGAGTGTGAGAAATCATTCAACAAGGTGAAAGAAGCGATCAGCTCAGACAAACTACTGACTCACTATGACCCAACAAAGATGGTAGAGCTGAGTGTAGATGCATCACCATATGGCATAGGAGCGGTCATTTGCCATATTGATGATGATGGAAGACGCCTACCAGTAGCGTACGCATCAAGGAGCCTAGGCAAGCACGAGAAGGGTTACGCCCAGCTAGACAAGGAGGCCTTGGCTATCATTTTCGGTGTTCAACGCTTCAGGACCTACCTGTACGGTCGAAAGTTCGTCATTCGCACCGATCATAAACCGCTGGAAAGGATTCTAGGACCAAAGACAGCCATTCCAACGCTGGCTGCTCAACGCCTACAACGATGGGCAATCATGCTCTCTGCATTTGACTATCAGATGGAGTTCGTGGCAGGGAAGGACAACGTGGTAGCCGACGCTCTGTCACGATTGCCGTTACCCGCGACAGAGACAGGAGATGATGCCTTGTACAACGTCGCAGCACTTCATCTGGAGGGCTTGCCAGTCACGAGTGATGATGTTCGAAAGTACACACGCACAGATCCAGTTCTCTCAAGGGTTCTCCAATGGGTCAAAACGGGAGATTGGCCAAAAGACGTGGAGAACAGTGAACTGAAGCCCTTCCTACACCGAAGACATGAGCTTACAGTGGAGCAGGACTGTCTCCTGTGGGGATATCGTGTCATCATCCCCAAACGGCTCCAAGAGGACGTACTCCTGGAGTTGCACACTGCTCATCCCGGAATAGTGAGAATGAAGGAGGTAGCGAGGAGCCATGTGTGGTGGCCCAATGTGGACCGAGACATCGAAGGACTGGTAAAACAGTGTGTCATGTGCCAACAGACGCGCAACGTTCCAACTGTGGCACCGTTGATGCCATGGGTCTGGCCGAGGAGTCCATGGAGTCGTATCCACATTGATTTTGCTCAGAAGGACAAGCAAGATTTCCTAGTGATCGTGGATGCTCACTCCAAGTGGCCAGAAGTCGTCATGATGACCAGCACAACCTCAAGTGCAACAATCAGAGTACTGAGAGACTTGTTCTCCAAGTATGGCATTCCAAACCAGGTGGTGAGTGACAACGGACCCCAGTTCTGCAGCGAAGAGTTTCAGCATTTCCTGAAGATGAACGGTGTGAAGCAAGTGCTAGTGGCACCATACCATGCTGCAAGCAATGGAGCAGCAGAGCGGATGGTACAGTCATTCAAACGTTCGCTGAGTGCCAGCAAAAGCACAAGTCGCAGCACACAGCAGAGTCTGGACAGTTTTCTGCTGTCGTACAGATCAACGAAACACCCAACAACGGGAGAAACACCGGCTAGTTTGTTCCTTGGACGCGAACTTCGTACGCGATTGTCATTGGTGAAGCCAAGCGTTGAATCAACGGTAGAAGGCAAGCAGCATGATCAGAAACTACACCACGACAAGAGTCGAGATCTGCGTGAATTCTACCCAGGTGATCAGGTGCTAGTGAAGGACTTCAGAGTGGAAGGCACATGGCATAGTGGAACAATCGCGGAACGCACGGCACCCAAGTCGTACATTGTCAGCATGGACGATGGACGCGTGTGGAAGCGTCACATTGATCAGATGAGAAAGGCTGATGTCAACTTGCCCGCCGCGCGTGATTTACAGACGCACAATGAACATCTTCGCGAGAAGCAATGGTCTGCTGAACAATCCTATTCGCGCAATGAAGGTCAGCAGCCATCGTCTGAACCTGGACGCGAGCCAACTTCGCAATCGCAAGCAGGCAGAGAGGAAACGCCAACCCCGGACATTCCAGAACTAACTCTAGACAAAAACTCTGAACAGTCGGTACAACCGAGGCGTTCTCTCAGAATGAAGAGAAAACCAGGGAGGCTTATCGAAGAAATGTAAACTCGCCGTCTGAAGATTGTGACTGTAGATTAGTAATTGTTACTTTTAAAGTTACGGGGTTTTTTTGAAAAAAAAAAAAAAAAGTTAAAGGGCCAAATTGGGTTACCTTTCAAGTTAGTGTTTAACGTTGTTTGTTAGTATTATTGTTCACAAGGTTCAATGATTGATGGTTCCAAAATGGGAATTGAAAGTTGCTTAATAATGAACAACAAAAAAAACAAACAAACAAACAAATAAATAAAAAAATGGAAAGATTAAGGCAGTATTAATATTTTTCTATATGATGAATATTTTGTTGTTTAAAAAAAAAAAAAAAGAAACAAGAAAACACAGTTGAATGTTTTAATTTTTTATAGACATTTAATTTGATTTTATAAACATTGAGCATTGTTTAAGCTGTTGTTTAGATGAAACAGTTTATTTGGAGGATCATTTTATCTAAAAGGCATAAAATGTCAAGTTGAGGATAACATACAGTAAATAGGACAAGAATTTTTGGCACCAGATTATTATTCATGATAGGATATTGTGGTTAATAATATATATGAAGTTCTTTCTATCTAGGACAAGATAGCTTAGGAGGAAGGAGTGTAGTGTATGCATACGATATCGATAGCCATATCGATAGCGATTACATTATGATAACTCGTTACTATGGTAACTCGTCTCTTGTAAAAACCCACTATAGTGATAACCAGTAAAAGCATCAAAAGAACCTTACAACAATGGACTGACGTGTGAGTTATTTATGTGTCAACGTACATAACAGTCATGGTAGCTGGGTCTTTGTTAATGTAGCAGTCACACCGCCAAACCGAATCCAGACCGACACCAAACCGAACTAAATTACAAATGTCCGCTTTATCGGGCACCGGCAAGAGCCCGAACTGGGGTTAGCAGTCACCACAAAAATCATTCGGTCTTCTATCGGTCTGTATTTAGCGCGCGTATTCGGTTTGCATTCGGCCGAATCAAGACCGATAAGACCCCGATAACGTTTTGAATGAACTCTGACATGAAACCGACAATCCCGTAATGGAACACAGCCCGAACTCATCCCGTCAGTAAAAAATAAAGTATGGATAATTATCAAGATGTGATGGTCATCATGTCACAGCGCCCAGCTTCCACTGAACCATAATAAAGTTAAAGGGATAGTTGAGTTTTTGTATAGAGGGCGCTACACAAAATAAATTGTTTGTGAGATAATGAAAAACTGAATGTCAGATTTGAAAGAGCATACAATTTTAATGACAAAATACATTTGATTTGATCAAAATTGGTTCAGAAACGGCTGAAATATCCATAAACATAACCATTTGTAATGACTGTGGGGCTCCACAATAATTCTATTATTTTGAACTAGCCGTTAAAGGTGCACCTGTAAAGTGTCTAACATCACACAAATTAATGTGAGCTTCCACATTTCTCTTCTACCGTGTTGTTTGCAGGGATGCCACTTTTCCGACTTTAGTCGGAATTCCGACTTTTCCGTCGGAAAAAAAAATTCCGACTTTTCCGTCGAGAAAAAAAATAAATAAAAAATATTCGTATCCGAATTTTTTTTCACGGGAAAATGACATTGATTATCATTACCATCTCATCTGTACAACTGTAATCGGTGAATTAGCAAGATGAGCACGGGAGTGTTACAAAGAACGGACGATCTAAAGTCATTGGAGGTGAACATTAAAAATAAATGGAACTGGTCATGGATGGATGACATCTCATTACAAGAGCATACATGATTTGCAGTAAGTAGTGTTGCAGTTGTCCCAGAATGCAACTAATTTGACACCTTAGTTAATTGTGTGTAAAAGTGTTAATTTTGTGGCATTTTGGGTAGTTAAATATCTAAAATTCCTCAGCTCCAAGGGGGCTTCGCCCCCTTGAACCCCCGACAGGGGCTCCGCCCCTTGACCCCGCAGACCCCCAAATATTTTCAGACTTTTTGGAGGAGACCCAGTGGCATCCCTGTGTTTGGCTTATGGTATGAGAAGAATAAAATAGGGTTAGATTTGTTCAAATGCCCCTTTATTATGACGATATCTATCATTGATAATCATTCAGCTCAAGAGCGTTAATGAACGGTCATAAACCTCATAGACGTCATACAGTAATTCGCTGTAAAAGCTGACGCAAATTTTCGCTTTTTTTAACCAGGAAAGCAGTATTCTTTTTCAATGAAACTTTCACACATCATTCGGACATATCTTACAATGATTTTAGTATAGGATTGAAGTATTAAATGTCATTTTGGGCAATATCTGACACTTTACAGGTGCACCTTTGAAGGCTACCACAATTCAAAAGTAATATTCTTATAAATGAAAGGTAACATCTTTAGTCCATTCCATCAACAAGTTCAGAAAAATATGTTTCCAGAAGAAAACAAATATATAATTGGAAAACGCGATATCACCATTCTAAATCATGCAGTCATGGGTCTGCATGTACGAAGACTACCTTTGTCCAGAGCGAACGAATCGGGATTATATTGTCTCCAAACATACGTGGTGGTCATTAATTGCATTGTTTAGGATTTACACAACCCTTTGCAAAATGTTGGGTATATATTTGATATCACAAAACGGTACCAAAACATGTATTTATGTGTTGTTCTTTGCCTAGTGGTTCCCTTTAAGAAAGATTACAAAATAGGTATTTAAATAGTTGATGATTATATCTCTATCTAATCACTATTCCAACAAAATATCACATGCACAATATTTTATTTGAAATTGTTGAAACCAAAGTTTGTTAAAGAGTGTTAACGGCTCTTTTTTGGTAATAAGATGCTTTCTTTATTAGTCGTTTGTAATTTTGTATTTATTTAGAGCAAGGTGGAGTTAAAATTATATCCTACATGAGTGAAATCCGGTTCAGTGATTGGTCTACATAGCGTCATGTGACCAAACATAGTAATGCCCATGGAGAAAAATGTGCTATGCGTGACGTCATTCATGGTATAGTATACAAATATACAATGACACTCGAGGATCTAGCTAAAACTATTCGCATCGAAGTAGTTTTAGCTTGTTCCGAGAATGAGTCAATTTGTTTTTATATCCCTTCCACCTGTATCGTTCCTTGGACACTTCTGTAATAACATGTACCGTACTCACATGTAATCACATCACATTACAAAAAAAAGAAAAAAAGTTGTAACTTACCTACTAAGTAATAAGACTTAGGCCTACCTACCTTTTTAGTCTATATCACTGGTCCTGGTCCCGGACCTGATGGCTTGATGCATCCAAAAGTTCAGCAAAGTTTTCAAGGAGTTCAAGGACTTGAAGCTTTTGTTACTCAAAGTGAAAGAAGGATCATTGATAATGTCAACTTTCAGAGATTTCTGAAAATGTCTCTGTAATCCGAATCTGATTGACTGCATAATGCATTGATTTTTTGCTATACAATGCACCACTTTTTGTACGGGCACCATCATAGAATCTCGCAAGCACAGAATCGGTGATTTCACGTCAATGTCATTGTAACTTACATCATCAAATTGAGCACAAAATTTACGAAATATGGACACAGCATACTTGATTTGTTTCTGAGTGTTCACACTGCAGTTGTCAATGAAGTTCATGAAGTCCATAATTTCCTCGTCATTATATTGCTGGAATCTTGAATTGTTGCCGTCATTCTCGCGACTGCCGGAGGCTGCCATTTTGATTGTTTACCAACATAATCAGCTGTTCAAACCCGTTCCGAAAATATCGGTTTTAAAACGATAACTAAATTGATGTCAAAATAATTAGAAGTACCCGTTTTTCTTAACTAGAAAACGATAGCGATATTTTTCGAAGTCGATAGGGAATAATTGGTGAAAAGTGAAGAAAACATTTACCGCTGTTTTAATTCGGAACGGCTGCTCGGTGAGCGCACCCGGTTGGTTGCCCGTGGCGGCGCGCCGTGGCTAGAGGCTCAGCAGCTGCTTTTTGTCGCGAGTCGCGAGTTGCCAGTTTTTTTTTTTTGGGGGGGGGGGGGGGGGGGGAACAAAAAGAATAGTACCTTTTTTTCCCGGGAAAAGGTCAACTATTCGTGACGTCAGCAATACAAAATGAACTATTCCCCGGGAAACGTCTTTTCTAGTCAAAAATATTATTTTTCTTGTTGTGTACACTCCTAATGCAACAATCTTACGATGAGGGATATAATAAATGCTATACCGTGAATGACATCATAGACGCCGGATGATCATATTGAGACCATAGAGATGCGTGTTATAAAACTCCCCTGCGAGCAGAGGTCTTGTTTTAGCTTGCGAAAGATGCTCGACGAGATTTCCCAAAGAGTTATTTTAAAAGAAATACAGAATATTTTCACCCGTGAATATCAATAAGTTCCAAAGAATATTCTAGAGATGCATTTCATGTATAACGTAGTGGTATTCGAATTGTTCAATTCCGACAATGGTGCACATTGTGCATCGTTGTCCTTCTGTGGTCGTGACACTAATTCGTCATTCAACAATCAGCGGTGTGCACTGTAATGTACGAATAACTTTTTTCCCCATTCAATTACACGTGTATACCAGGGGGGTGTCACTGCTGCCAGAGTGCCGCGATTTTTGGTCATCGAAAGGAATACCACTGCAGGTTGCATTATGGGATACTTGGGAATTACATAAACCAATCACAGAGCAGTTCATACGCGTCGTCACCAGATCGAGGTCAATAAAACAAGTTAATATGCATACGTCACCATATATCCCATTGTTCTCAAGCGTGATACAATCTAGGACAGTGCGCAGGAAAATAGGCGCGATAGACTACGCGCACTTCATAGCATGATGATTGGTCAAGTCTTTCTAGGTCACGACGCGATGACGTCTAGTGGTATTCCTTTTGTGCTTCAAAAATCGGTTCACTCCGCCATGTTGCCCATGTACAAAGTCTATTGGACACGTGACTTGCGCGCGTTAAGTGAGCCTTCTAGTTATAAACGGGTTGGTTTGTTTATTCATACTTCTATGGTGTATACCAGGGGGGTGTCACTGCTGCCAGAGTGCCGCGATTTTTGGTCATCGAAAGGAATACCACTGCAGGTTGCATTATGGGATACTTGGGAATTACATAAACCAATCACAGAGCAGTTCATACGCGTCGTCACCAGATCGAGGTCAATAAAACAAGTTCATATGCATACGTCACCATAGATCCCATTGTTCTCAAGCGTGATACAATCTAGGACAGTGCGCAGGAAAATAGGCGCGATAGTCTATGCGCACTTCATAGCATGATGATTGGTCAAGTCTTTCTAGGTCACGACGCGATGACGTCTAGTGGTATTCCTTTTGTGCTTCAAAAATCGGTTCACTCCGCCATGTTGCCCATGTACAAAGTCTATGGGACACGTGACTTGCGCGCGATAAGTGAGCCTTCTAGTTATAAACGGGTTGGTTTGTTTATTCATACTTCTATGGTGTATACATACAACAAAGCGGGTTAATTATTCACTTTGATGCGCGCGTTTTGCATTTGGGTGCGCATTAGTTGCTAATGCGCGTAACCATGAATGGAAAGATCATAGAATTATGAATAAACAAACCAACCCGTTTATAACTAGAAGGCTCACTTAACGCGCGCAAGTCACGTGTCCCATAGACTTTGTACATGGGCAAGATGGCGGAGTGAACCGATTTTTGAAGCTCCCGTAGCCTACTTCTCTACGTCATCGCGTAGTGACCTAGAAATACTTGACCAATCATCATGCTATGCAGTGCGCAGACTATCGCGCCTATTTTCCTGCGCACTGTCCTAGATTTGTACCACGCTTATGAACAATGGGATCCATGGTGACGTATGCATATGAACTTGTTTTATTGACCTCGATCCGGTGACGACATGTATGAACTGCTGTGTGATTGGTTTACTGTAGTTTCCAAGTAGCCCATAATGCAACCAGTTGTAGGCTCTTCCGGTGAGCAAAAATCGCGGCACTCTGGCAGCAGTGACACCCCCCTGATTACAAGACAGCTCACTGGCGGTCGCGCAGCGATGTTCCTTCAAACAGAATGAAGATTCAAATCGAGCTTAAGGCCAGACCTTAGTAACCATATGGAATGTATTATATCACTGTATTTGTATCATTTTTATTAATAAAAAAACATTTTAAAATTATAGTCGATTGCTTTTTTGGAACAGATGTCCCCTTCGTTCGTAAGAATTTTAAAGAAAATAAGGATCAAACTGTACTTACAAATACTCGGCAAATCAGGCTAGCATGAAGATTGAGCAACAGCTTAAAGTGTTGACCTTAGTAACCTTTAGGGCTATGTCTTTATGTTGAATTAATATTTTCCTCATGATAAGAAAAATATTTAAAAATTATAGTCGATAGCGATTTTACAATTGAAATCAAAGCTGTGAGAAACATATTTTTTTAATTTTTTACCGTGTAGAGAAAAATGGCAATGGCTACTCGCGTATTATAATGTTAATGCGCGCTCAGTCTTATTTAATTCTTTATAACTGTACGCGCAAATTGTGCGCAAAGCAAATTTCACACGCGAATATGCAAATTTGGGGTCGTCAAACTTTATCACGTCATCTTGAAGTTATTTTTAGTCAGGCGAAGTAAACATTGTTATTGTGACGTCATAATGAAAAGCCTGCGTATCAAAGTGCGTGTTAATTTTGTACATCGCGCTCTGCCCATTCACTTTGTACACGATAATTGCACAGTGGCAAAGACGCTTAATGGAAAGACCGACCACTGTGCAATTATCCTGTACAACGTGAATGGGCAGAGCGCGATGTACAAAATTAACACGCACTTTGATACGCAGGCTTTTCATTATGACGTCACAATAACAATGTTTACTTCGCCTGACTAAAAATAACTTCAAGATGACGTGATAAAGTTTGACGACCCTAAATTTGCATATCGCGCGTGAAAGTGCGCGGACTGAGCGCGCATTAACATTATAACACGCAAGTAGCCATTGCCATTTTTCTCTACACGGTAACAAATCTTTAAATTTAAAAAATATGTTTCTCACAGCTTTGATTTCAATTGTAAAATCACTATCGACTATAATTTTTAAATATTTTTCTTATCATGAGGATAATATTAATTCTACATAAAAACATATTCCTATAGGTTACTAAGGTCGACAATTAAAGGGATCTAGTAACTTTGGTGGCATGTGCAAAAAGTGATGAATGGTTGATGCAATGTATAGTGCTGTTATCTCATATGTCCACAGGGTATTGTGTGAAAATTTCAAGTCAAATTGACATTGCATGGCCAAGTAATGAGCGAAAATGCAAAGTGATATTGGGTGATATTCACTAACTCACTGCATTCACTTTGTACAGGGATGAAAAACTCGCCCGGAGTTTTTCTTATCTGAATACTTTGATCGTACATATCTTTGTAACGAAAGGGAAATTTGAAAAACCGAAACCTGTCCCATGATTTTATTGTTAATACGAATACAACAAGGTATGAGGGAACCGCTAGAATTAATATTTTATTTTGAGGATTTGGACAATGTTACTAAGTCCCTTTAAGTAGTTGCTCAATCTTCGTGCTAGCCTGATTTGCCGAGTATTTGTAAGTACAGTTTGATCCTTATTTTCTTTTAAATTCTTACTAAAGAATGGAACTGAATTTCCAAAAAAAGCAATCGTCTATAATTTTAAAATGTTTTTTTATTAATAAAAATGACACAAATACAGTGATATAATAAATTTCATATGGCTACTAAGCTCTAGGCTTAAGCTCGATTTGAATCTTCATTCTGTTTGAAGGGACATCGCTGCGCGACCGCCAGTGAGCTGTCTTGTAATTCTACAGTCTTTTACAGTGGTCGGTCTTTCCATTAAGCGTCTTTGCTATTGCGCAAAGGGGGTCAGTGTCACAAACAGAACATAGTCAGTGCAGTGATGGTTCCACGATCAATGGTTTGTTTTCCTTTATATTATACTTTAATTTAATTGAAATCATTTATTTTTGGGATGATTATAATTATGCGAAGGATATAAAACAAATATATCTGCACTATTTCGAGCCACTAGTGAAATTATGGATTCCGAGGTGACAGGAAAAGCACTATTTTCTGAGGGGCGCTCTCGGTGCATGGTATACATGTTTACTATTCGTTTGTTATGTAACGGTGCAGGTTCGGGTTACTAACATTCAGTTTGACAAAAACTGTAGGCCTACTTTCTTTAACAAAACTAAACTATCCCTTAAAGGGGCCCTGCAACCCAAATGCAAGTTGACCTCTGTTCATCTGTATTAGTGTACACATTCAATATTTGTAAACGGTTTGACCCAAATATGTTTTGTATATTTTTAAACATTTTATCATTTATTTGTCTTCATGTTGCTAAGCCCCACCTCCTAAAAAACCCTCCAGAGCAAATTCTATTGTTGACCTGCAGTGACATCATTTGTCAATCACTGGTCAGCTACCATGCTATTGTGATTAGCCTAATCACAATAGCATCACACGGTTGAATAGAATACCAACTCACACAACTTCAATTACAATAGCTGTTGCTATGTCAGAAGAAAAGCACTGTCTAAGCTATTGCATGGAGGTATGCAGGGCATGCTTTTGTGTGGATGTTCTTTTTGTACTTTCATCTTTTGTTAATCTCATGGTAGCTGACCAGTGATTGACAAATGATGTCACTGCAGGTCAACAATAGAATTTGCTCTGGAGGGTTTTTTAGGAGGTGGGGCTTAGCAACATGAAGACAAATAAATGATAAAATGTTTAAAAATATACAAAACATATTTGGGTCAAACCGTTTACAAATATTGCATGTGTACACTAATACAGATGAACAGATGTCAACATGCATTTGGGTTGCAGGGCCCCTTTAAACAAAGAGTTGAAGATTTCAGTCAATAGAGAATTAGATTTTACAGAATCTGGGTTAGAGAGAGTTTTCCAGGATAAATGACAATAGGTTATACGACCAACTGATGCAGGAACTGGAGAATGAAATTCAGTGGCGTAGTTATAAGGGGTGAAATGAGGTGGATATATGGGTAAACATTTAAAATAAAGAAATATACAAGGTGCACTCACCCCCCCCCCCCCCCCCCCCCCCGCCCCTCCCAATTCAATTAGTTAGACCACGCGGCTTGCAACGAATAGTCACGTATCACGTATCACGTTCACGTTCGTTCACGTTTTGCGCCTTTTCGTGAAACAGGTCACCCAAGTCTACGAGGTGTTGGGTTACGTGACCCGACAGTTTGTTGATATACTATATGCAATCCACGAAAGCTCACGTAAATTGCCGCTTGCGTTAAAACACAATAATGTAAATTGTCGTTGAGAAGAGACTAATTCTCGGTTTAAATTCAACCGAGAACCAGTCCTACCTATACCAATTAATTACAAGTAGCTAGTTCGGATGTCAAATCATTTGATTGATTGATTGATTGATTGATTGATTGATTGATTGATTGATTCATGATTGATTGATTGATTGAGTGTTATATTGAATGATTGACTCGATTCAATCACCATAATTATAAATTATTTAATTCAATCATTGTTTTATTAACTCAATGATCACACTCACTCACTCACTCATTTTCACATGCATGCACATACAACGCCGTTAACGGTCACGCGCATACTAAGATCGCGGCAACTTCTGGCGTAATGCGGAGTGAATGGTCCGCTGCGTATAACAGCGTTCGGCTGCAAGTCAACATTTGTCAAACTTCACGACACTCGTGACACGTCTTTAGAGTTATTATAATAACAAGAGAAACTAGATGTTGAATTGGTCACTTTGACGAATTAGGGTTATACGTATCGATTTGTTATGATAAAAGGATGATTCCAAAAATAACTACTCAATCATCATATCAATAATATCAGATACCACCCAGCCCGAAAAAAAAGAAAAAAGAAAGTACCAAAAATATTCCCTTGATTCGAACCCACGACAATAACAATTAGATCTCGAGTCACAGGTCGTACGACAACACCAACCCTTATTCACTTGACAGATTGCACAAATGATAGTATATGAGTAAAAGATTGCACTCTGCATTTGCCAATACAAGATATAATGTTGATGCGCGCCAGACTAATCACAATTGTATAGAGACAAACTATAGTTCCTAAATTCACATTGTTGGATAATTGAGACCACATACCTTTTAGGGGATAACCTCAGCTACAACATATCGCAATCTGGGAGAAAACTGATGCAGAATAAGCGAGATATGGTCTGAAGTCCTCTGTGATCGATTTCAAAATCTATTAAAATCGGTTAAAATCCGCATTTTCAACTTTAACCCTCAATATGATGACGTCATAGCATTTACTTGGCATAAATGAGGTATGAATTCGTATTTACAACTCATAACATTTCCGAATATTGAATTAAAATTGGGGGTTTGTGGACTTTAGAAAAAGTTATGGCCGAATAAAAAAAAGTATGTTTTTACCATATTTTGCCAATTTTCGTGCGCGCGTAATTTTGACTTTGACGCGCGCGTACTCCGCTATTATGAGTCAACAATGACTCAAATTGATAGGGTGAGTTGAGGGATGCATCAGGATTGCAAAACATGTAAAAAACGAAATTTTTCTTATTTATTTGCGTTACGTGCGCAAATATGCACGGCTGACTAATCACAATTATATAGAGACACACTATAGTTCCTAAATTCCTATTGTTGGATAATTAAGACCTTATTTCTTTTAGAGCATAACCTCAGCTACAACATATCAAAATCTGGGAGAAAATCGATGGAGAATAAGCGAGATATGTTCAAGGTCCGCTGTGATCGATTTCAAAATCTATTAAAATCGGTTAAAATTCGCATTTTCAACTTTAACCCTCAATATGATGACGTCATAACATTTACTTGGCATAAATGAGGTATGAATTCGTATCTACATCTCATAATCTTTCCGAATGATAAAACAAAACTGGAGGTTTATGGACTTATGAAAAAAAAGTTATGGCCGAAAAAAAAAGGTATGTTTTTACCATATTTTGCCAAATGCGTGCGCGCGTAATTTTGTCTTTGACGCGCGCGTACTCCCTTATTATGAGTCAACAATGACTCAAAATTGATAGGGTGCGTTTATGAATGTATCAGGATTGCAAACCATGTGAAAAAACGACATATTCCCTGTTCATTTGCATTACGCGCGCAAAAACGCGCACGCCGACGCGCACGCGCGGAATTTTTTGAAACGCTTAAAATTGTCTTAAACATATAGTAAATCAGTCGGGGTAGGGTTTTGAACATTTTTTGACATTTTTTTTTCATTTGACGCACGCGTACGCGCGCGTCTTCGAGTGTAAGCGCATGCGCATGAGCTTAAAAGATGAGGATTGACCTGAATAATATTGATGCGAAATTTGAAGTGAAATTGATGATGCATGACTGAGATATGATGATTATTGAAATTTCACAAAATGGCGTCCTGATGACGTCACATTCATGTGACGTCACTGAAAAAGTTTACAGATCTAAGTTAGATCATGAGCTATCATCAAGTAAATATTCATGACAATTGATTCATCTGATCTTGAGATATGCGACGCACAAAATTGATGGGCAGAATAATAAATAATACAAATTCGAACAAACTCATTAGGTAATACGTATGATATACGTATAACCTTAATAATGCAAATGGTATGGTTGTACATTTACTAAATGACAGAACTGCATATTATCGTCTCAGATTACTCTGAATTATGCGCAAAAAATATCATAAACATAATGGTTGAAATGATTTGATATGGGGTTTCGGCATTTTAGTCGACATTTTTAACCCTTTTGTGCATGTACGTCTAGTTTTAGTAACAAGCGCTTGCAATTTTACAAATCTTGATTAAATTCTCACGTCACGTTTTGGTAAACGCGACTATTCGTGTTTTACCGGCGTGGAACACAACGAATGGTAGGCCCTCCACTTCGTAAATTAGTCACCTGTTTTACGAAATAGCGCAAAACGTGAACGTGATACGTGACTATTCGTTGCAAGCCGACCACGCTACGCTACTGGAATTAATCTCATATAGAGGCTTCAAAAACACGTTCCGTGTTGTGAGGGAAGGGGTTGCATGAGGGAGGGGTGGGGGCGGGGAGTCACCCCTTAGGCCTTACAGATAAACACAGGCTCACGTACATATCGCAACTATTGTGTGGATGAGAACTAATTATTTTTAGTTCTGAGGTAATACAAAATACGAATTGTTGCCCAAACACATTATTTTGTGGCTAAAATCACACCGATGGCGTAGCTCACAGCACTGAGGAATTAATATTTTTCTCAGAAAAAATATTAATTCGCATATTAAACCAAAGATTTGGCCCCTCCTCAAAAGTGCGAGGAGAGTGTTCGGTACTAAAGCCATTTTGATTCGGCCGAACTGAAACCGAATGAAAAATGAATGCAATTTGTTCGCCCGAACGATGCCCGCATCAACAGCGGCACGTCCCCGCAAGCTCCCCGATAATTGGTCGGAGTTGGTTCTTTCGAGCGTGCTCGAAAGAACGTGCTCGAAAGAACCAACTCCGACGAATTCGGAGTCCGAACTGGACATCGACAAGAGACCGACAATTTCGATTCCACTTCGACACCAAACCGACACCAAACCGACAGCACCCCGAACGTCCCCGCAACGTCCCCGAATTGTTCGATTTGGTGTCGGTTTGGCGGTGTGACTGCTACTTAAGAGACCCTTTGGCCCAGATTCACAAAGGAGGTTTGTAAAAAACATGGTTTAAATCATGGTCTACATCTAAAGAGTGCCATTTGTAAACTGATGGAGAAAGAATGTAAACTCCTTACTTGTTAACAATGTTGATGGTACACATTTACTAAATACACTAAATAAATGTTTGTCTTCTCAGATGGTGAAATTTGCTGGTTAGCAAGCACTAACATTCATATCATTAGAAATTATAAATTGTTTCACTTGTAGTATACAAGGTATACAAGCAACACTCCATATATGTATACCATGGTTTAAACCATGGTTTGTACAAATCTGCTTTGTGAATCCGGGCCTTTAAGTTTAAAGGTTGTCTATGGGCATGATCGAAGCGGTCTCTGGGCGAGAATACCGGTGAGATGCTGGGCCAAGGTAACTCTAGATTTGAGGGAGATGTTCTTTTAGTTTTTTGCCCACATGCTGTGACAAACATGTAGCTTATGTGCGTGAAGTGACACTTGAAATGTTGGGTGTGCCCGGGGAAACAACGTCAAGATTGTGTGCTTTCCAAATGACTTCCTCGTGTCATATTCGATGCAATATACAACATTTGAAACTATTTTCGGTAATTTGTGGATCTCGGGTAGCATGTATTTTCTTACCCTGGGATTTGCTGGCACCAGCGATGCGTACTGTCTACACAGTACACTTTTCAAGTCGATCATAATGTCCTGGGGTGGTATTCTGTAAGGATCTTAGGAGGTGAAGTTGATCTTAAGAGCAACTTTGGTTTTCTGTAAGTTGCTCTTAGAGATGCTCTTAAGACCAACTCTGAAAAGTTGCTCTTAACTTAAGAGCAACTTTTCGAATATGTAAATGTATTCAAATATATATGCAAATAAGCATCCTAAGATAAGAGGTATTCTGTAGATGAAGATAAGAGCAACTTTTTGATCTTATCTTAAGACTGCCTACAACCAGTCTTAGTTTGAATTAAACACAACAACAATAGGAAATCCCCCCTCATCAAAACAACGTAACTTTTTAACGAAACGGTTTTGAGCAAAATAACTTGGCAGAATTGTTTCTACACTTATTGACTAACTTCTGTTTTAACATTAAATTGGTCCGTCAAGTCATGCATGAGTGAGTAACATTTTGACTCTTGTTACTTTTGAAAAGTGACAATTTTGCCTTTAATTTGTGCTCACTCATGCATGACTTGACGGATCAATCTCATTTTCACAGAGAAGTTAGCCAATAAGTGTAGAAACAATTCTGCCAAGTTATTTTGCTAAAAACTGTTTTTACGCTATTTTGATTAGGGGGGGGGGGGGGGAACTTACTTTTTTTTTTTTTTTTTAGAACGCGTGATCAAATTTGGCCGACGAATTATTGTTATATCAACTTTGGTGGCGGCAGGAGCAGCTAAATCGCAAAGGTCAATTTTAAAAAGTAGAAGAAAATTCTCCCTCTATGATGCTCCTATCTACAACTTTCGTTGCATTTTCGCAACGCACTTTGATGACATGTTTAGACTGCAGTTGACGTAATGCAATTTTGGACGAATTATTCTGTTACTAGGTGTGGTACAGTGGGTACACCATAGAATTATGATATGAATAAACAAACAAATCCGTTTATAAACGGGTTGGTTTGTTTATTCATAATTAATTATATGGGGTACACAGTTACTAATAAGGCATAAGCATATTTTGCGCGCAAATTACTTATTGCGCGTTGTCGGTGCGCGCACGATGCGCGCAACACACTTTCATGTACCATCTATATTGCTCAGTAACATAATGATTGACTGAACTTGACTTCATAAATGCACGTTTTTATTATTGATCCTTGAGAGTTTGAGCAATAAATTGTATACGTGTCCATATTTAAAACATGTAAAAATAAATATGAACAAATATTTTCTTCAAACACTTAATTCCATCTCAAGGAAATAAAGGACGCTTAAACTTATTTTTATTTTCTATGAGAGTTTGTTCAATTACACATTTCTTTATTAACTGAAGTTTGTTTAAATGAGTAATATGATTGCTGTTATAATGTCATACTGTTAAAAGATATGTTGTAGTACTGTAATATACTTTGCAACAATGTGAAAAAAAGAATATCCATGAACGATATGAACCAAATCAATCAATCAATCAATCAATCAATCAATCAATCAATCAATCAATCAATCAATCAATCAATCAATCATTCAATCAATCAATCAATCCATCAATCAATCGTGATGTGGCCACGTGGTATCTACTTGACAATTCTGCAAAATGATTAGTTGTTCATCAATGAAAACAAAGACGATGATTGGTCGAATGGTTATTAATGGGCGTGGCTCATGAATATTTATGAGCTAATTAATTATTCATTATTCATGCTAAGATCGTCCTAAGAGCAACTTACAGAATACCACTTAGGCACATCTTAGGGAGCTCTTAGAGTTGATCTTAAGAGCAACTCCTAAGAGCAACTCTAGGATGAACTTACAGAATACCACCCCAGGGCTTGTTCTCGCGGTAGTCTTCTGTAGGATCGCCATCCAGGGGTGTGTATAATTCGTCGCTCGACAATTGCCTTGTCGCCTCGTTCATGAAGGCCGTCTTGTCCTGTACATAGAAGAAGAAACATGACATTGCCTCTATGACGGAATTTATCTTGAAGCTCAACTCATCTCATCAATGAGAAATATACTATGTGCAGAAACATGGCACAGCTGTGGGAACGAAAATAGCACCAGTATGCGCTAATATCGTCATATCTGTCTTTGAAAAGAACCGTCCCCAACCTTCGATGTACTTACGATTATATCGATGACATGTTCATGATCTGGCCACATGGGATGGAGGCACCCCAAACGTTACACCATCAATTTGAGAACCAGATCCAAACATCCGGGAAACATCGAGAGAGAAGTTTCACTTTCTTGACGTAACTGTTTGTGTTACTGATCCTGAACACAAATTTGAGACTTTGGTCTATACAAAACCGACTGATTCCTTCACGTACCTGAACTGTCAATCTTCTCATCCTAGACTATTAAAGGAATCCATTGTGTACAGTCTACTATTGTGGTATAAGAGAATCACCTCTGAGACAGCCACATATTAGATGGATGCACTTACTGTAGGAGGCCGTTTCATAGACTGTGGCTACCCTGTTGCTGTGGTAAACAAGGCAATCTAAAAAGCCAACAAAAAATCAAAAGAAGTACTTCTGGCTTAGGAAAGAAAATTAAAGGATGAAAAATCCATCCCGTTCGTTTCCACATTCTACCCATCAACACGAAACGTTGCCCAAACGATTCGGAATGAATGGCCCAGCATCTCACCGGTATTCTCCCCCAGAGACCGCTTCGATCATGCCCATAGACAACCTCTAAACTTAAAGCGAACCAAAACGCATAATACAAAGCAAACTGTGTAGTAAGACCTATTTTCACACATCTCAAATGTCCCTGAATCACCCCTTCCATTATTTCTTTTGAAGAGCATAGTTTTTGTTTTGCTATCGCAGGCTCTTTATGATGCTCTGAGTGGCGCCATGATTTTTGTTTGCCGCCGAAACGTGACGTTTTTCTGGACTGACGTTGATTAGTCTAGCCTATTGCCATATTAACTATCAGTTAAATAACGTATTTTGATCAAAAATCGGAGCAAACAAAAATACATTGCACTGCTTATGATGCTCTGAGTGGCGCCATGATTTTTGTTTGCCGCCGAAACGTGACGTTTTTCTGGACTGACGTTGATTAGTCTAGCCTATTGCCATATTAACTATCAGTTAAATAACGTATTTTGATCAAAAATCGGAGCAAACAAAAATACATTGCACTGCTTATAGTTTAGCATTTTGAATCAAATTATTTAGTATGTGTTTTATTTGTTTCTACTTCGAAAAAATGTTTAAAATGATAGTACTTATTTTCTAGTCAGAACGAGGGTGTTCATACGACCTGTGACTTGAATGATATTAACGAGCACGTACGCGTTCGCAATCCTCCATAATTATGATATTTTTGCTACTTTTAATTCAATAGTTATACTTAGAAATATCATGGTATATATAGATAATAATGATACAAGAAGTCGTGCATTTATTTCCGCCCTAGCGAAGCATAATTTATACCACGAGCATTTATTATTCTGATATGAATCACTGCAAAAGCAACTAAATGGGCTTCAGACAGGTAAACAATGCCATCTCGATACTACAACTCAATTGTTTAGGTGAAATAGTGGGGTAAATGACAAACTTGTATTTCTTAAAACTGTAACTATAGAAATACGTGTAGGCAGTTCATTCACTGTACAAGCCTTTGATTTGTACGTCAAAGAGGAATGACACCCCTTTCCAAATCAAAGAAAGGGAATGTTTGGTATGAAGGTGTATTGAAACTTCGCGCACGAAAATTTCGAACTTTTTCAAAGTGTCCTAGGAGCAACAAAATTATTGTAATCTCAATGAAACAAGCATTAAAATACTCCCTCTATTCTGAGGATTCGATGTATGTAAAACATTTTCGATTTAAACTCACAATTCATGTGTTATTGGCCCGATTCCGTAACCATGTCATATCAACAAGAGATTCTCCACCGAGTACGGTAGTCTTGAAACTTCGCGCTCCATACACTTTGATACACTGCCATTGACTTAACACGCAATCCTGTGTAGCAAACTTTAACACGCATGTCAATGGGTGTGTGAAGATGCAAACTTTTGCGCGTATTAGCATCTTGGCACGCGCGCGTTGTCAAGCTTTCTACGGAGATTGCGCGATCCGAAAGTAAATTTGAAAGGAAGGACGAATAAAGGAGCATTTTACCCAGCATTTCGATAACAACAAGTCTGTTCTACGGGAAGGATTTCGATTTAATTTGATGTTTTTCCATTGTCCATAATTTATACACGAAAAAACACACAAAAAGTAAGTTTTTTCTCAAGAAATATCGATCTTTGTTTGCTAATTTTTTGGTTGATTAGTAAGTAATGTGTGCTCTTTCATTTGGCGTCAGAAATTTCCGTCGCCGTGTCCGTGTTCTAATGTTTGCGTACCGCTTATATGATGCGCGAAGTTTCAATACGCGCGAAGTTATAATACTTGTCCATACGTAGTTCGGAATCATCGCAGCTGTTTTGGGGGCATGCTAGAGAAAATCGTACATGATCGGCACGAATCATATACAGTAGTGTGCATGCACGTACACGCTTACGCCAACACAATTGTTACCATGGCAACCTCTGACAATTCTGTCAAAAAGCTATGGTATATTGGCTAAATAACCACATTTAGTCACATTTCCACACTTCCCCGTCTCGAATGGTCGTTGGTTAATATCTTCTCTTTTTATATATACAATTTTTGTTGTGGCCTGTGTTTCAACAAAGACAAAATTGTCTCTTTTTTTAACATGATCATGAATGGAATTTTAGCTTTGAAGTCCAAAAAAACGTCACATCTTTGCTGGGGGTCTGCACAAAAATGTAAACATGGCAGTCTCCATGTTTGTACGGGACGCCGCAAAAAATAATTTGTGTCGTATTTTTGCGAGATTGGTGTGGCCTCATCCGTGGCCAATTATTGTGATTTGTATATCAAATTAAAGCTCTCGGTGTCGCAAACGAAGTAGCATAGATGAAATGCTATCATTTTGGTTCGCTTCAAAGGGTCCCTTAACAACTTAACAAAGATCCAGCTCCCAGGACCACCTATGATCTCCCTTCTGGGTACAAAATCCGCCCTCCATTCCACACTCGTGACTCGAGCAATATCCTGTATTGTTTTCTTTGCAAGAAATACCCCTCAATTTGCTTCATTGGTGAAACATCCACCAAATTCCGGGCCCGATTCCATAACCATATACAAAAACACAATCAGACAGCGACGCAGTGGATTTCCGATAGCTGAACATTTCAGTTCACATAATCACACCATCAGTAACATTAAGTTTTCTTTAGTGGGGGATACAAGTAGGCTGATGAGAGAAAATTAGCTGAACTTCATGTGATAGTACACAGTAGAAGCTTCGAAGATGGCCCTATAATTATGGGCGAACATTCGGAGTGAAAAAGATCTTTCCAATTGGTGTTTTATGTAACTGTTCGTACCTGCATATCTCGATCACACCCACGCAGACAAACGTATTTTGTGGCTTGGCGTTGCTAATGTATCGATAGGTCCCCTCAAGGAAAACTGGAAGTTTAACATTTAACATAAATCAAGAATGTAGCGTATCAAATTTAAGAAACACGAGTTCTCTATAGATTGGTAAAATGTAATGTGTACTTATTTCTGTTTGACATTTACTTAACAAAATTAAGGTCCGTTTTCAATAATTGCAAACTTGAAGCATCAATACATCCATTCCATTGAAATGTTGATGACTATAAAACAAAGTAATCATGACACTTCTTGATTTATAGCATAAATAGTTTAACCATTTTACTTTTCACCTCAACAACATGTTGTATTTATTGCTGTACGAAATTTACTGTTTCTACATAATAAATTTGACTTGAATGTTGCAAATTAATTATTCACTCACAGACATGTTAATTGTTAGTTGTGATTGAGGAAACAATTAATGGGGGCAAACCGCATTTTTCTCGACCACTCCCACACCCCCCCCCCCCCCCCACCCCAAAAAAAAAAAAAAAACAAAAACAACACACCATACCAAAACATTTTAAGAGGAATTTTTATCTTATGATGTCGTAAACCATCAAAATATCATTGTTTTTAGCAAAAAAAAATTGTTTGTTTACTTGAACCATATCATTGTTGCAAGTTGAATATTGCTTGTCAGATGAATGCGAGATTGGTGAGTGAAATGCAATTTTGTATATTTTGTTTATTTTGTATATCAAGTAACGATGAGAAAATTGTAATTCTAGTAAATGTTCAGTATCCTTTTTCCAGGGACCTACATGTCGATTTATGAATTAATTAATGCAATTATGCCTTCTTTTTCCAGGTTTCCCCTCTCCATCTTGCGTGTAAGAATGGTCACCTGAAAATGGTCAAGTTGCTGATCAAGCACAAAGCAGACATATTGGTGCGGGATAAGGACGGACTCAGCTGCCTCGATTATGCTATCAACAATGGAAATGAGTATGTATAGTATTTAATGAGTATTTCTATATGAGTATATAGTCATGCTAGTAGTTGCAATAATGTAAGTTTTAATGTCAATGACGATGATAACGATAACGATAACATAGGCGCCGGAAGAGGGGGGCAGGGGGCGCCCCCCCCCCCTCCAATCCAACAAGTGGGGGGCCCACCCCCCCCCCCCCCCCCAAAAAAAAAAAAAAAAAAAGGAGAGTGAGAAATAAAAAAATAAAATGTATGAGCTAAGACTTGTTGATTCTAACGTTCCAAAACTAATTTATTCATCAATTTTAAGTTTTTGCTGCGCGCCTCGCGCGCGAACAGATTATCTCAGTTTGTTGTGTAACTTGCGTATGGTCTGGGGTGCGTACTTTTTTGTACCGGGCCACGTTCCCGTGTAGGCTGGCATTGCTCTGGCTGCTTGTGTGACGTGCACCAAATTGCACCATTTCAAGTATATAAATGCAAAATCTTCCCAGCCCTCGGTCGCTTCGTTCCCTCGTACGTGACTCATTCTTGGCTGTAGGCTATGTTGTTGGATTATACATAATATTGCATATGGTTTATGGTGGAACTGTGTATGACACTAAATACAATATTTGTGTGTGTGTTGGGTTGCAGATTTATTAGAGTCAATTATTTGCTTTCTTCGTGAAAAATCTTTTTAACATTTCTGGTCGATCAACTCATAACACGTTCTCCCAGATACAGTTAATCTTAAGCCCGAATTTCCTATCTAGGTATGCACCAGATTGCACAATTTCAAGTCCAAAATGCAAAAGCCCTCTATCGTGGGAGGGTGGACACCCCCCTCCCACACCCTCCCCGCCCAGTCTCTTCGCGCCTTCGGGCTTGGTCGCTTCGCTCCCTCGCAATGTCTCACTCTAACCCAGCTAGCCACCTGACGTCGGGCCGATGTCGGAAGTTGGTTGCCGGATGTCGGCATATCGCCGTTGGCTCGAGGTTAAAATGTCCGCCAGCCCAACATCGTCACGACGTCATTTTTGTGATATATTGGCATAACGTCATTTTCCGACAATGGCCCAACATCATCTCATGACATGATGTTGGGCCATTGTCGGAAAATGACGTTATGCCAATATATCACAAAAATGACGTCGTGACGATGTTGGGCTGGCGGACATTTTAACCTCGAGCCAACGGCGATATGCCGACATCCGGCAACCAACTTCCGACATCGGCCCGACGTCAGGTGGCTAGCTGGGAACCTCTGGCTCAAAGTTGGCAACCCTGTGAGTGTGGTTAGGAATGAGCCCCTACACACAAAAATAGTGAGCCCCCTTAGGTCTTTGCCCCCCCCCCCCTAATCCAAAACTGCTTCCGCCGCGCCTGATCAATAATAATAATATAGTTTCAATTTATATAGCGCCTAATAGGATTGGTCATCTCTAAAGCACATTACAACGTTACATGTATAGTATAGTTCTGGTCAAACCGAATGTTAATAAGCAAAACTTGCACAATATCATTACAAAGTAATGATTATAACTCCACAATGCCCAAAAGGTATACAAACTTACTAAGGCCTATTGCCCTCGACACCTGAACATCCTGTCAATCCTGCCGATCCTGCAGGATTATAAAATATGAAATAAGAAAAAGATATGGTGATATCAAAATATTAATGTTGAATTATGGGTATGAATGTATAGATGTAATAAGTTGGCATGTTATTTAAATGATTGTGAATAAGTACAGAAGAGGAAGTGTTTGCAACTGGACAGGAAACAAGGCGAGGTCATGGACATAATATACATGTAAGTTCAGGTGGTGGATAGATAAATTCTTCACTAAACGAATTTAATATATTTCTGTTTTACTTCGGAAAAAATATGGCTTGAGGTAACTCAGCCTCTGGATAATTCGGCATTTGATTAGTCGATACTTATACGACATACGCTGGTTACACAGCGACACACACAAAAAAGTACATTATAATACACGTACCATCAATATCGTTGACACGTACACACATACAAATACGCTGTAAATATTTTCCTAGCCGGGTCTTTCATTATGCCTGGTATAATCATGGATAGTACTATCCATGGTATAATATTAGGTTCAAGGGACATTACATACTAAACAGTGCACATTGAAATTAGGTTGAATGGGGAGTAAGTGCAGTGGGTTAAGTTATCAAGTCAGTTGTTTAGTAGTTCGGTATGCACAATATGCTGCATTGCATTGAGTGTACATTTTAATGTAGACTGTGTGTAGGCTAATTATATAGAACAGTGTTACGTTATGGTAGGCAAGCTATATAAGTGACCAGGCACAATAGTTGTTTTGTAGCTTATGGAGTGGTCACACGACACTTGCGACGACCTGCAACAGCCTGCAACAAGACAAAAGAACTTATGAAGGGCCAACAGAATGCAAATATCGCAATAAATTCGGTCTAATTCCCAATTATAGCCATAAATATGTTTTGTGTATTACATTTCGGCTAAAATAAACCTTACATGTGATTTATCGTGCTAAAGCCCAGGGGTGGTATTCTGTAAGTTCATCCTAGAGTTGCTCTTAGGAGTTGCTCTTAAGATTGACTCTAAGAGCTCCCTAAGATGTGCCTAAGTGGTATTCTGTAAGTTGCTCTTAGGAAGATCTTAGCATGAATAATGAATAATTAATTAGCTCATAAATATTCATGAGCCACGCCCATTAATAACCATTCGACCAATCATCGTCTTTGTTTTCATTGATGAACAACTAATCATTTTGCAGAATTGTCAAGTAGATACCACGTGGCCACATCACGATTGATTGATTGATTGATGGATTGATGGATTGATTGATTGATTGATTGATTGATTGATTGATTGATTGATTGATTGATTGATTGATTGATTGATTGATTGATTGATTGATTGATTGATTGATTGATTTGGTTCATATCGTTCATGGATATTCTTTTTTTCACATTGTTGCAAAGTATATTACAGTACTACAACATATCTTTTAACAGTATGACATTATAACATCAATCATATTACTCATTTAAACAAACTTCAGTTAATAAAGAAATGTGTAATTGAACAAACTCTCATAGAAAATAAATATAAGTTTAAGCGTCCTTTATTTCCTTGAGATGGAATTAAGATGTAATTGAGATGTAATAATATCTGCTTATCTATAAGTGTTTGAAGAAAATATTTGTTCATATTTATTTTTACATGTTTTAAATACGGACACGTATACGATTTATTGCTCAAACTCTCAAGGAGCAATAATAAAAAACGTGCATTTATGAAGTCAATTTCAGTCAATCATTATGTTACTGAGCAATATAGATGGTACATGAAAGTGTGTTGCGCGCATCGTGCGCGCACCGACAACGCGCAATAAGTAATTTGCGCGCAAAATATGCTTATGCCTTAGCAACTGTGTACCCCATATAATTAATTATGAATAAACAAACCAACCCGTTTATAAACGGGTTTGTTTGTTTATTCATATCATAATTCTATGGTGTACCCACTGTATCACACCTAGTAACAGAATAATTCGTCCAAAATTGCATTACGTCAACTGCAGTCAAACATGTCATCAAAGTGCGTTGCGAAAATGCAACGAAAGTTGTAGGTAGGAGCATCATAGAGGGAGAATTTTCTTCTACTTTTTAAAATTGACCTTTGCGATTTAGCTGCTCCTGCCGCCGCCAAAATTGATATAACAATAATTCGTCGGCCATTTTGATCACGCGTTCTAAAAACAACAACAACAGTAAATTCCCCCCCCCCCCCCCATATCAAAATAGCGTAAAAAAAGTTTTGAGCAAAATAACTTGGCAGAATTGTTTCTACACTTATTGGCTAACTTCTCTGTGAAAATGAGATTGATCCGTCAAGTCATGCATGAGTGAGCACACATTAAAGGCAAAATTGTCACTTTTCAAAAGTCACAAGAGTCAAAATGTTACTCACTCATGCATGACTTGACGGACCAATTTAATGTTAAAACAAAAGTTAGTCAATAAGTGTAGAAACAATTCTGCCAAGTTATTTTGCTCAAAACCGTTTCGTTAAAAAGTTACGCTGTTTTGATGAGGGGGGACTTCCTATTTTTGTTGTGTTTAATTCAAACTAAGACTGGTTGTAGGCAGTCTTAAGATAATATCAAAAAGTTGATCTTATCTTCATCTACAGAATACCTCTTATCTTAGGATGCTTATTTGCATATATTTGCATACATTTACATATTCGAAAAGTTGTTCTTGAGTTAAGAGCAACTTTTCAGAGTTGGTCTTAAGAGCAACTCTAAGAGCAACTTACAGAATACCAAAGTTGCTCTTAAGATCAACTTCACCTCCTAAGATCCTTACAGAATACCACCCCTGGTCACAACCCACCGTGCGTGTTTTTAGTCCGTACGTTTTTGGGGGAGGCCACGGCCGCCACGTTTTTCTGAAAACGTGGGGAGGGAGTGGCAAGAGTAGGGAGGGAGTACGTCAACGCACGGTGTAAGTACGTGGCCCGCACGCCACGCCTGGCCGTGAGCGGTTGCGTGCATCGTACGTTGCGCACGTGGTAAGTGAGTTGTACGTGCTTACAACGTACGATCTCCGTGCGATTGCCACGTTATCGTTCGGAGGCCGTACTTACACGTGCTGCTCACGTACGTTGTAAGTGCGTGCAAGTGCGAACAACCTTTTCTGCTCATATTATACTGCAGAAATCAGTGCGCACAACGTGCGTTGTAAGTGCTGAGCACGTGCTTACTCGGTACGGTCCACGTGAGTTCTGCGTGCTCATTGGACAGTTGAACTGGGGAAGTGCCGAGTAAGCACGGAGCACGCACTTATCACGTGCGCGCAGCACGCACGTGCGCTCATTGGCTATAGAGGGAACGCGCGTCACCCGTACTGGGGGTGAATCGGTAGCCCGACCGCAGCCCGAACGCAGCGAAAGTTCCTCGTGCACTAAAAGTGCTACGGAGTGTCTGCGTGCTCCCAAATCCGTACTGAGGCGGTACTCACCACGTACGGATACCCAAATTTTGCCCACGTTTTTGCAAGTAGACAGCACACACTTGCAAGTACGGCGGGTTGTGACCACGGCTTTAATAAGCATTATAACCCCGGTTTTGGGTTGTTGATCAAACAATAGCACGACCGGTCACGTGGAACGCAATGCGCCGTGTGTTCTCTTGCGGCGGCAGGTGCCCATCGCAAGTCCCGTCGCAAGGTTTTGGACATCAAAAAATCGGTTCAAAATCCGTTGCGATCAAAACAATAGAAGAGAGAGAGAGCATGCGGTTATTGCGGTGGCTGCAGCTCACCCTGATTGTCCTATTGAAATTGTATCCTTGGCCAATATTCATGGTTTCGTAGACAATACTTAATCCTGAATACTTCAGGCAAGTCTCATCGCATGCGGTAATTGCGGTGACCTATTGAAATTGTATCCATGGCAACGATGCATTGTTTGGTAGACAATATTTATCCTGAATACTCCTGGCAAGCCTCTAGATAATTCTGCTTTTCATCAAAAGTTATTTATTCTCATTACACACCCTCACCACTGAAAGGGAGGTATTCAACCGACAGATTTGTATGTCATGATTGGGATCGGGCATCCACATGACAACGAAGGGGGGGGGGGGGGGGGGGGGGGGTCTCGGCTCTTGCGCTCTTGGGCCCAAGATTCTCCTTCATGTCCCACAGTTATTTTAATTTATTTTTTCTAACTTGTTTACCGCGGTAATTTATATTTGGCCCATTGGGGGGTCTTTGTATGAGCTAAAAGCCAAAAGCTTGCACCACGTCCTATGTTAATATTTTGCAACATTTGTCTTTGATATGGCTCCATACTCAAGCTAATTTCATAAGCTTGGTGCACCAATAGGGTAGCCCACCGCTAGGGTTAACATGCTCGACGGGGAGTAGAGGATGTGTACAATTCGGGTCTGACGCTTAGAGGCTATTAGGCGCTATATAAATACGAACTACTATTATTATTAATTATTATGAAATATTATTGTTATTAAATGTTGCTTGTAAGTATCGGTTTCCATGGTGGTGTATATAATACGTGTGGTTTGCGGTTGCACCATGTGAGATGGGTGGATTGGTGAGTCCTGAAAAGGGACTATGTAGTCCCAGAAAGGACTGTTAGTAGTCCTAGAAAGGACTGTTGGTGTAGTCCTGAAAAGGGCTGTTGGTATTCTTTCTAGGAGAGTCCTAAAAAGAAACTGTTGGTAGTCCTAGAAAGGACTGTTGGTAGTCCTAGAAAGGACTGTTGGGATAGTCCTGACAAGGACTGTTGGTATTCTTTCTAGGAGAGTCCTAAGAAGGACAGTTGGTAGTCCTAGAAAGGACTGTTGGTAGTCCTAGAAAGGACTGTTGGAATAGTCCTGGAAAGGACTGTTGGTATTGCGAGGAGAGGGTGGATGGTAGGAGGGGCTCGACGTTTCGAATAGGTTGACTATCCGTCGTCAGGAGTGACGATGTCCAAAAACCTTGCGACGGGAGTTGCGATGGGACCTGCCGTCGCAAGAGAACACACGGCGCATGCGTCCCACGTGACTGGTCGTGCTATTGTTTGATCAACAACCCAAAACCAGGCTTATAATGCTTATTAAGCACGATAAATCACATGTAAGGTTAATTTTAGCCGAAATGTAATACACAAAACCTATTTATGGCTATAATTTGGAATAAGACCGAATTTATTGCGATATTTGCATTCTGTTGTAACGTCTAGTTTATTTCGACATGATCGGCCCTTCATAAGTTATATTGTCTTGTTGCAGGCTGTTGCAGGTCGTCGCAATCGTCGTGTGACTGCTCCATTAATGGAGTGGTCACACGACACTTGCGACGACCTGCAACAAGACAATAAACTTATGAAGGGCCGATCATGTTCGAAATAAATGTATACGGGTATTTGTTTAATTATACTCGCTACAAATATACTCTTTTAGTGCTTGGCAAAAGCTTTTCCACCTATTGTTTTCTCTCAAATTAATCGGTAGTTGAGTCCACAAATGTGGTCCTGAATATGAAATAGATTGTTTTCCTACGTTTGTTTTAATTCTAATAACGTTTATATACATTTCCGTTTATTCCGCGTTTCATACGGATGATCAATAAATGAAAAGTAATCAATGAATCTATGAGGGTAAATTATTATTTATCAAATCATGCATGAATACGTAAATCATATAACGGTATTGCTTAAAAATAATCTAACAATTTTAATTCAAAAAAATAGTGGACATGATGGATGTCTATAATCTTTAAACGCTAAGACCGTGCGATTCGTTTCTGAAGCATCAACACAGAATTCAAATTTGTTTATTTGCTGAACCCCAAACCTCTAGACCATACGTTACATGTGGAAGGAATGAATGCATTATAGAGCATAATCAAAATTTTTCTCGAAACAAAATGTCTTATTCTATATAAAATTCCTATTTGTTTTACTGACTGTATTACACACATTATTTACATGTCTTTTCAAGTTAATATACTGATGCCAAGAAACGATGTTGAATCCACAGATTCTAGAATGTTTTCATTAATTAACAGCTGACCCGATACTACGAATGTCTTCGTTTATTTTGAAATAGAACATATTTAGTTTTATTCACATTGATTGTCAATTTATTGGCATTGCACCATTTAATAATACCTTCATATTCATGCATACTTCTGTCAATCAATGTGTCTTTCATCTAGATTAAACTTATGGAATAAGTTAGAGTCATCTGCAAATCATCTAAAATTAAAATATTTTGACGAGTTAGGCAAATCATATATAAGAAATAGAGTTGGTCCCAGAACAGACCCCTGAGGAACACCGCATGACAGTGATTCATTAACCAGTGCTGTAGGTCTCGAGTCCGGACTCGGACTCGAGACCGGTCTCGAGTCCGTATTTCTCGGGACTCGGACTCGGACTCGGACTCGAGCCACAAAGACTCGGTCTCTGACTCGGACTCGACCAATGGTGACTCGTGACTCGGGCGAAAAACGGGCCGAGACCGGCAACGAGACCGGCATTTTTTCCGTTTTCCCACGTTTATTTATAGTTCATAAAATTACCCCAGCGCAAGCAAAAACAAACCCGTTGTTCTGGCGTACCTTGCTCGCTTGAGTGTGGCATTCTGGAAAATGATCGTAACATCGCCTCAACGAGCTATTATATGCCTAAATAGACGTTGGGATTAGTCGTTTCATGTTTTGGAACACGTAAGACACGGTCAAGTATTACGGCCAGAACGTGAATTAATTTACGAAAGCCTGATAATGATGCGACTAAAATTGAACAACGAGCAATACGCGCGTTATTGTTAGTGTGCATTCAGCTGTGTGCTGAGAGAATGGGCATGGTTGTTTGATGATATGACGAGCAGTAAGTGCGATTTATCAGGCACTGACTTGGTAAACATTGACAAGAATGCGAACCTGACATGGTGTCACTCAGCGCGCCCTAAAACAAAAACTACTCGACCAAAATGACTGTTCTAAGTATCGTTTTTCATTGGAAAGGATACCATATCCTATGGACATATCATGTTATTACTATATTTTGGGAAGTGCCCCGTTCCGTTTTTTGGGGGGCCACCCTGTATTGCAGTATATAACCATCCAATCTGATAACAAAATCATAGTTCAATTTCAAACTTCAATCAGGTCATGATAGATGCATGCGACTGAATAATTCACACCAATTTCAAGAAATATAATTTTCAAGTATCGCACCAGTCCCTTCAGTTCCAGTCAATTATGTAGCGCCTCCCCCCCCCCCCCCCCCCCCCATGATAAATTTGAATTACGTTATTAATCAGTATTTCTTTTCTTTCCAATTGGTTCTTGACAGTGATTGCTCTTCATTGCTTCTTAGGATGATATCTTGCTCATCTGTTCATAACTGACAGTTTATGGCACAAAACGTGAATTTTCAGATATTTGATATTTTTTGCTAAAAATTGTGATCTTAAACATGTTAAAAGGATTAGAAAATTGCTGAAATTCATGCTTAACTTCAACAATGATTACTTTTCAGCAACTTGACTGTTTGCACATAAAGTTATATCCCATTAATCCATTTGACAGTGAACCTTAGGAAAAGATATGCAGCAGTTCCTTATCCACTGTATTTTTAGGAAATGTAAGGGTGACAAAGATCAACTAAATTCTTGTCCCGTCTGTCACACCTTTTATGAACTTTTTATCCTGCATAGACATCAATAATTGAATTTGTCTCATACTCTGTAATAATAACCTTTGACATTGCCCAAAATCATTTCTGCAGATAACTCTTTGTCATTTCTTTGATGGTGTCTATTATGAAGATAACTGTTGTAGTAAGAAGAGTTAAAATATATCTGACAAATGGAAGTTTACAATGACCCAGACAACTATTTATGTTATAGAGAGTTCACTGTAAGGCATTTATCATAATGGAACTGATGTGACATAAAAAGAATTGCAATTTAAGATTTTCTCATTGGGACTCGGACTCGGACTCGGACTCGGACTCGGATGTCCGGGACTCGGGACTCGGATGTTCGGGACTCGGACTCGGACTTGGACTCGGACTCGACTCGGACTCCAGGGACTCGGACTCGGACTCGGACTCGGACTCGGACTCGGACAGGGTGGACTCGACTACAGCACTGTCATTAACAGACTGTGCACCAATGCACCATCGTAATTAACAAACTGTTGTCTATTGGTCAAATAATCGTTAAACCAATTATTAAGTAGCACACCTCGAATTCCGTAATGCTCCATTTTTAAAAATAAAATAGAATGGTCAATAGTGTCAAATGCTTTGGCAAAATCAATGAATACACCAACTGTCATACGCCCTTCATCAGTATATTTTTAAATTTGATTAATCAAATTTATCAGTGAGAGTTTAGTACTATAACCATGTCTAAATCCATACTGATGTTCATAAAATAAATAATTGTCTTCCAAGAATTTCAATAAACGTCCATTAACAATTTTGTCATATACTTTACTAATTATTAGTAAAATAGAAATGGGTCTATAATTACCTGGTAATTTCTCCCTTTTTAAATATCGGTACTACTCTTGCCACTTTAAGTTTGTTTGGAAATATACCTGTCGTTAAAGACAAGTTTAACATATGTGCAAGCGGTTCACAAACAAAATAATTTGCATCTTTTAACAAACGTACTGACAAATCATGATATCCACATGCCTTTTTAGAGTCAAGAGTATTAATCATATCCTTTACTTCTAGACTTGTGACTGGAAGAAAAAAGAAAGACTTTTCATGACGATGACCTAAATAGTCATTATATTTTGTATTCGTATCGACAATTTTACTTGCAGGATTTACACCAATATTAGCAAAGAAATCATTAAAAGTATTAGCTATTTCTAATGAACTAGTTACATTCATGCTCGTACCATTAGTTTCTGTTCTTACAAGTGTTTGAATTTTAGTAGCATTTTGTGTAACTTTCTTATTTAATAATTCATTTATATGTTTCCAAGTCTTTTTCGAATTATTTTTATCCCTTTCAAATTGAGTATCATGATGCATTTGCTTTGCTTTTCTAAAAACTGTTGTTAATATATTTCTATATGTTTTATATTTGTCCAGACAAGTTACTTCAGAATTTGATTTTATCACCTTATCATAAAGTCATGGTTACATGCCTTAACCATCATGGCGGCTGAGTTTACCCCCCTGACCATGACTCCAACACTGCCGTTGTAGTGTGTACATCAAAGTGCGAGCACACACGGGCATATTGCCTGCATGCCATACGATACTAACTATCGCATGGGCTATGCGATAAATCGCACATACTACCATATAACGTACGCGTATTGCTTGAGCGGTCGTGCAAACAAAAGTCGCGCGCGCGAACCACTAAATAGCCGTGGTTCCGTAGGTCGTAGTAATTAATTGCATTGTTTTCAAATTACAGAAACATATCAGACCCCATGAGAGTATGTTTGATATTCAATTATATTACCAAAACAACTAAGCATTGGTTTTATAATGCCCGGTGGTACCCTTTAACGTCTAGCCTAGACGTTTAGCGATTTTGAAGAAAAACATGAATACAAAATTCGATTTCTCTCTTACCTGATCAAAAAGGGACACATAACCAGATAACGTAAATCGTAGAATATGTCCGTTAAGAGCCTTCGTTCAGGCCCACAAGTTTCACCTGGTTTGATGGATGTAAATGTGTTACACTCCCTTTAAATAGGCGATAATTGCATTAATGCATTACATGATACTACGAAAATACAACCAAGTAAATAGAACACAATATAACCATGTGGACATCCCTTCAATGGTGCTGTATAATAAACGACGAGTGTTATAATGTGAATGATTGTCAGTAATGTGTCCTTATTTGTTCAAGTTCAAGACTATTTCTTATCTTTGCTCTGCTCATATCACTGCTCTGCTCCCCTTGCTCACATAACTGTTCTCCTTGCTCACGTGACTGTTCACCTTGCTCACATGACTACTCTCCTTGCTCACGTGACTGGTCTCTCTGCTCACATGACTGCTCTGCTTGTCCACGTGACTGCTCCCCTTGCTTCAAAGTACGGGTTTTTAATGTGAAATTATGAATATGAATACGTGCAGATGACGAATTTCCATGACAACAAACTAATTATGAAATACGAATTATGGATTATGTTCTTATTCTTGTATGTTCCTTTCTTTTTCTTTTTTGAACGAGATTGAATGAGTGAAATATTGAATCATTTACAAAAAAAATTCTTTTGACAGGCATGCCAAGCTTTTTGGTAAATATACATTATAGCGTATACATGGTATACGGGTAATGAGCAGGGGTCGACGAGATCCGAGATTTACAGTGTTTTTTAAAGGTAAAACGACCTTGTTGAAGGTTGATTATTAATAATGATGTGTTTTCTCCTCTTTGACATTATATCCGCTGAATTTCTTCTTTATCTTCGGAAGTATGAGGGGAGGCAAAACGATATGTTCGCTCTAGCCAATATTTTTATTGGACGCTATCTCGTCCCCCTCCCCATTCAGCATCTAGGATCATAATGATTTACTCATTGCGTGCATATGTATAGCTATCGTGGGTTCGATTCTTTTTCGATTCAGTTTACCAACCATTTATACAAGTTGCAGTTTGTATCACATTAAGTATAAGTGTACTCTTTAAAAACCCTTAAACCCCTCCTTCTCCCTTTTTAGGGAGATTGCTGTTCTGATCTTGACACAAGACGATTGGCTGAAGGTGATGTCTATGTCGAGCTCGGATAAAGTCACAAAGAAGCGGATTACGCCCATGAGAAAACTCATCAATGACATGCCAGGTGAGGCCCGGTGATGTGGCAACATCTATGTAAGAGCTATTTCTGTTAAGAGCTAGCAGAACGTCTTTAAAGGGATCTAGTAACTTTGTTGACATGTAGTAGGCTTGTTAAGAGGTCCATCACTGCATTTTGGGGTACGATTCTTTTACTTAGCACACATATTCCTTGGATCAAAAGAAGAAAATTCATCCAAAAAGACACTCTGTATCTATGCAAATTAGGCCTAATTTCCATAATTTATGCAAATTTATTCATGAAGATTGGATATTCCATGAAAATGGTGTTTTTATTGACATATTTGAAAGAGAACATATTCCTTGGTTCAAAAGAAGAAAATTCATTAAAAGAGACACTCTGTTTATATGCAAATTAGGCCTAATTTCCATAATTTATGCAAATGTATTAATGGGAATGGGATATCTATGAAAATGGTGTTTTTATCAAGATATTGGAGAGAACATATTCCTTGGATCAAAAGAAGAAAATTCATCCAAAGAGACACGCTGTATCTATGCAAATTAGGCTTAATTTCCATAATTTATGCAAAATTGTATATTCGATAAAATTGAGTTTTATTGGGATGTTTGAGAGAACATATTCCTTGGATCAAAAGAAGAACATTCATCCAAAGAGACACTCTGTATCTATGCAAATTAGGCTTAATTTTATGCAACTTGATTCATGGAAATGGGATATTTATGACAATGGTGTTTTTTAAAGATATTGGACAGAACATATTCCCATGAATAAATCTGCATGAATTAGGCCTCATTTGCATAAATGCAGAGTGTCTCTTTGGATAGTTTTTCTTCTATTGATCCAAGGAATATGATCTCTTAAAAATATGTCAATAAAAACACAATTTTCATAGATATTCCATTCCCATGAATAAATTTGCATAAATTATTTTAAAAACTAGGCCTAATTTGCATAAATACAGAGTGTCTCTTTGGAAAAATTTCTTCTTTTGATCCAAGGAATATATTCTCCCACATATGTCAATAAAAACACCATTGGCATAGATATCCCATTTCCATGAGTACATTTGCATAAATTATGGAAATTAGGCCTAATTTGCATAAATACAGAGTGTCTTTTTGGATGAATTTTCATCTTGTGATCCAAGGAATATGGTGTCTCTCAAATATCTCAATAAAACCTCCATTTTCAGAGAATATCTCATTGCCATGAATAAATTTGCATAAATTATGAAAATTTGCATAGATACAGTATGTCTCTTTTGATAAATTTTCCTCTTTTGATTCAAGGAATATGTATGCCAAGTTAAACCTTCGTACCCCAAATTGTAGTGAACACCCATATTTTTGGGTCTTAACAAGCCTACTAATGTGCACAAACTAAGAACGGGTTGATAAAAGGTTTTTCTCTGATCCAATAGGTCCACTGGTCCACATAGGAGTGATGTGTGAAAATTCCATGTTAAATGAATGTAAGATGACCGAGTAATGAGCGAAAATGCAAAGTGGTATTCGCTAACTCGGCTGCCCCCCCCCCCCCCCCCCCCTCCCCCCTCTCTCTCTCTCTCCCACTCTGTGTCCCGTGCCGCCTATATTTTTGCAATTATGTTACAGTACTGCAATACTCCTGATTGATAGAAACTTCGGTTTTTTCTCCTCCTTTTCCTTGAATATGTCCTGAATGATTATGAAAGTTCATCTTTCCTTGTTTGTATCCTAGCAACCTGACTGTCGTATTCTTGTTTCGTTTCTTTGATATTATAAGCATTTCTTCGTAAAGTGACTGCCCCGTGTTTTCTTCTGGAGTCTGTGATAAATCCATATTTCTGCCGCCTTGATTCTGTATTCCATACTTTTGTTTTACCTGTCGTAATCTAATTCTCGACAGACGTAGCAAAGTTGGTGATGGATAAATGCATTACTCAGGAAGGCGATTCTCCGCTGAAATTTCACTACGAACTTCTCGAAGACTCCTTCTCTCATTGGGACACGAAAGACGGTAAGACATTTTGTTTAGTCTCTTCATATAAGGGCCTAATAATTTAACTTCTTCATAGAAGGAAACAAATTGTGTTTGTCTAAAACAAAAGGCATCCCCTCCACTTACGGTGCCGCTAATGTGTATGTAGGGGTCGATTTCACGAAAGGATGTTATTGAATATAGCTATGTTACATTTGACTTGGTGCTTTCCTTACAGCCTTGCAGAAAAGACCACTCCGACTTTGTACCCAAAGGAGGACATTAAAGGAGTGGTCACATAGCCGTTAGTGGACGTAGTGATCCGTAGGGTAACTTAACGTGTGTCAGACGTGGTGTAAGTACGTTGGTTAATGCTTGGTTTACACCATGTCCCCGGCGGCCACGGCAGCCCCGTTTCAGGCCACCGTGGACAAAACGGGATGGACGTGAGACAACGCGGGGGGACGGAATGGGCAAACGTGACTGCCGTGAATGCCAGGCCAGATTTTTAAACTGTCAACAAATTTGCCACGGCAACCTAGCAGGCCGTAGTAAAACGGGGTGAACGCAGCAAAACGTGACAGGCCGTAACAAAACTTGGAGGCTGTCCGTAGTAGGACGGGAAGACATTCCCCGATATCTCACGGTCCTTTCCGGTCCTACTACGGGCAGCCTCCAAGTTTTGTTACGGCCTATTACGTACTTTCACGTTTTGTTGCGTTCACCCCGTTTTTACTATGGCCTGCTAGGCTTCACATCCGCACCGTGACTGCCGTGGCAAATTTGTTGACAGTTTAAAAATCTGGCCCGGCATCCACGGCAATCGCAGCCTGTCACGTTTGCCAAATCCGCCCCCTGCGTTGTCTCACGTCCATCCCGTTTTGTCCATGGTGGCCTGAAACGGGGCTGCCGTGGCCGCCAGGAACATGGTGTAAACGCACCATCAGTGGGGGGAAGGGGCTATTCCCTCCACGGCCCGTCACGGATACCGTGATAGACCGTGATAGACCGTGAGAAAACTTGGCAAGACCTAACAAAACTTGAATACAGAGGGAAAATTTGTCAAAATCTCACGGCGCACTACGCTTGAGTACGGTAGATTAAGGAAGCCACTACGCTAGACTACGCTAAAGAACGTCAGTCATGTCAATACGGTATATTTTGCAAATCCGCACGGAGTATCCCAGCTAGCCACCTGACGTCGGGCCGATGTCGGAATTTGGTTGCCGGATGTCGGCATATCGCCGTTGGCTCGAGGTTAAAATGTCCGCCAGCCCAACATCGTCACGACGTCATTTTTGTGATATATTGGCATAACGTCATTTTCCGACAATGGCCCAACATCATCTCATGACATGATGTTGGGCCATTGTCGGAAAATGACGTTATGCCAATATACGGTACTACGGTACGGTACGTATGCCGGTACGTTCAACTACGTTCAACTACGTTAGCCTCGGCCACTACGTTCAACTCCGTCCATTACCGTAAATGTGACCGGCCCTTTAACCCTAAAAAGGCCGGGCTATTTGAGGTCGTCCAACGGCCGAGGGGGGCCCATTATGGCCCCCCCTTGAGATCTCGGCCGCGATCTCAGCCGCGAACCGGCCGATCGCCGGTTTTTTAACTTATGTATTTGATTGTTTTTTGTTGTTTTATTTTATTTCTAACGTTAATTTAACTATTTTGACCCGAAAAACAAAAACCTAAAAACAAGACCAATTAACCAATGATATATCTCTTTTTAGGAAAACTGATATTTCCATATGTTTTGTACACAAATCACGAAAATTAGCGATTTTCGGTCTGACATGCAGTGACAAAAGGTCACGTGACTTCGTAACGAAAGGTCCGATTTTCAAAGAATTTGTTTTAAAAGATGCGCAAGACTCAAAGGAAAAAAAGTCACCAAGCGGCGGGGCGTCATCATTACGCGTTTCTGAGCAATCGGAAGGGTTAAACAGGGTTAAATAGGGTTAAACTTGGTTAAACTACGTTAACCCTAATCCCACTGGGGGGGGGGGGGGGGGGGGGCCATTTTGCCCCCCCCCCCCCCCCCCCCCTGTCGTTTTTTTCGACGTGCATCTAGACCGATTGTAATTTCACGTTCAAACTTCATGACTTTTTTCTCTCAAATCTGTTATAATTGTTACATTGAATTATAATTTGGATTATTTCTTTGTTATTAGTTTAATTCATACACTTCAGAGATAAATTCTTCTAAAAAACAACAATAAAATACATAAGAATGAAAATAATGTGGGTAAATCCGGGAATACTAATTTGCATATTTGCATACTTTATGCAAATTAGTGATATATTTTATCACCATAAAAAACATGGATATGATGAATTACATCATTTGTAAGTATTTTTACAGAAAACGTGAAGAAATCCTGTGATTTCTCTTGATTTTAGATGAAAATCCCAATTTTCCCCCAAATTCGTCAAAAATTTGCATATTCAAAACTTTAATTAATAAAAAAAAAAAATAATGGTCCAATTTTTTTTTCTTTCAAATTCTTATTCTACTTGACTTGTTTTACGTGCCATGTGCCATGTTTTATGTGCCAATTTTCAAGTCAATCGGTCCATTCGTTGTCGAGATTTGAGGGGGGCCAAAATGCCCCCCCCCCCCCCACCCCCCAGTGGACTCAAGTCACCAAAATAACCCAGTTGGATTAGGGTTAAAGCCCAAGTCCAGTTTCGGGAAAGTAGCCGAATACATCTATATTGATCAATATTGTTGAATATGTATTGAAATAGGGCTTGTGTGGTAAAATCCGAACCTAAGCATCGTTAAATACAGAAATATCGGAAGAAATCCAATATCCGCCTGTGAAATTCATAAATCCACCGCCCGTTCAGACCTGTCCGCGCCGCTAGGGACAAGCCCGTATAGCGAACACCTCGTGTAATTGCACGTGGTCGTAATACACGTAGCGTATGAGCGATTCCGCGTTGGCGATATCGATCCGGTCCAGATCAATTTATAATTTTGCAAATATATCAATTAGTAGGCGGTTTCTTGTCCAAATTTGTATAAAATGTCATGTTCTGTCACTTGGTTGGTAATAAGAGCGTACATTTCATTTTTAGGGGGTGGGGCGTTTCCCAATACTGTCCTTCACCTTTAAGGTGCGGCAGAATCTTGGTGATGAGCCTCAGAAGCGTACGGATAAGTACTTTAAAGTAAGGTAAACCACGTTCAAGTACGATAAACTACACTTGAGTTCGCTAATTCGGGTACAGCTCGCTCACGGACAGGTACGGTATATTTAGCAACTCCGCACGGAGTGATAAAAGCCAGCCCGGAGCTTGATACGGCCCTTGTGCGCTTGTGTTTAAAACTTTTTAGCCATGGTCTCACCCAACCCACGTAGGCATATAGCGCACACGTAGAGCTGTAAATCTTCATACGCGGTCATTTTCTCTACGTAGGAGTGGTAACATGGTCTGCGTCCGGTCCACGTAGAAAATGCATTTTTTTCGTTCACCTGGGCAGTGCGTGGGTAGTACGTGGGTGCTACGTGGGTGGCGCGCAGGTGCTTCGCGGGCAAGAGAAGAGTGACAGTGTTGATCACGTGGGCAGTGTGTGCGTAGTACGTGGGTGCTACCAGGGGGGTGTCACTGCTGCCAGAGTGCCGCGATTTTTGGTCATCGAAAGGAATACCACTGCAGGTTGCATTATGGGATACTTGCGAATTACATAAACCAATCACAGAGCAGTTCATACGCATCGTCACCAGATCGAGGTCAATAAAACAAGTTCATATGCATACGTCACCATAGATCCCATTGTTCTCAAGCGTGATACAATCTAGGACAGTGCGCAGGAAAATAGGCGCGATAGTCTATGCGCACTTCATAGCATGATGATTGGTCAAGTCTTTCTAGGTCACGACGCGATGACGTCTAGTGGTATTCCTTTTGTGCTTCAAAAATCGGTTCACTCCGCCATGTTGCCCATGTACAAAGTCTATGGGACACGTGACTTGCGCGCGATAAGTGAGCCTTCTAGTTATAAACGGGTTGGTTTGTTTATTCATACTTCTATGGGTGCTACCAAAGACGCTTAATGGAAAGACCGACCACTGTACAATTATCCTGTACAAAGTGAATGGGCAAAGCGCGATGTGCACAATTATCACGCACTTTGATACGCAGGCTTTTCATTATGTCGTCACAATAACAATGTTTACTTCGCCTGACTAAAAATAACTTCAAGAACACGAGATAAAGTTTGATGACCCCAAATTTGCATATCGCGCGTGAAATTTGTTTTGCGCGTTTGGATGCGCGTACAATAATAAAGAATTGAATAAAGACAGTGCGCGGACTGAGCGCGCGTTAACATTAAAATACGCCAGTAGCCATTGCCATTTTTTCTCTACACGGTAAGATCTTTAAATTTCAAAAAATATATTTTTCACAGCTATAATTCTAAACGTAAAAACGCTATCGACAATAATTTTTAAATATTTATAACTAAACAAAGACAAAATTAAATATGTAAAACAACGTGTCCCCCAGGTGTACCCAACTTGGAGATAAGCTGATGTTCAATCGTAATACTAGCCTGAATTTGCCGAGTTTAAGTAAGTACGTTCTGATCCTTACTTTTGTTTAAATCAAAACTAACAAAGGGAACATTTGTTCCAAAAAAACTCATCGACAATAATTTTAAAATGTTTTTTCATTAATTAAAATGAACAAGATTCAGTACTGTACCCAAACCTCTGGGTGTACCCAACTTTCTTTTAAGCTCGATTTGAATCTTCATTCTGTTTGAAGGGACATCGCTGCGCGACCGCCAGTGAGCTGTCTTGTAATTCTACAGTCTTTGGTGCTACGTGGATACCACGTGGCGCAGCAACGCTTCCGTCCCGCGTTTATAAACCCCTCACAATTTTTTTCGCAATTCAAGTTTGAGAATATATACAGTCAAACCTGTCTATAGCGACCGCTCAAGGGACCGGTGAAAAGTGGTCGCTATAGACAGGTTGTCGCATAAGACAGGTTGGTGCCAGGTTTCTGGTCGCATATTGTGCTTGTATGCACATGTGTAATTAATTGGCATATGTACCCCCACGTGCCCCCAACGCAGCATCCCATGCAGCCACGCGGTAGCCGCGACAAATCATCGCAGACCAAAAATTGTGCATGTCCAATTTTTCTCCACGTAGGAATTACTTGCGTAGTGCGCACGGGCCACCCGCGGGCCACGTACAACCCACGAATATCTACGTGGACCCTCGCTACGCCTACGCGGGTCGGATGAGACCATGGCTGGGAGTGGTCACGTAGAAAATGCATTTTTTCGAGGTGTTCACTTCGGCACGCACTAGCCACGTGATCACCACTGTCCCCTCGTCTCCAACCAACTATGACAAATTGTTTAGGGGTTACTTACTGTTTGTGCTATGTTTATATGAATATATGAAGGTGTATCCTAACTTCGCGCACGAAAATTTAGGATTTTTTCAAAGTGGCTTAGGATCAAGAAAATTACAGTAATCTCAATGAAACAATAATAAATTACCCCTCAAATTCTGAGGATTCGATTTATCTTGAACAATTTCATTTAAACTCACAATTCGTGGTGTTAATGACCCGATTCCGTGACTATGTCATATCAGCAAGAGCTTCTTCACCGAGTACGGTAGTCTCCATACTTCGCGCATAATACATAGGGCACCCTGCCATTGACTTAACACGTATCCCGTGTAGCAAACCGTAACACGCATTTCAATGGCAGTGTGATGATGCAAACAGTTTGCGCGCATTAGCATCTTAGCACGCGCAGCGTTGTCAAGCTATCTACGGAGATTGCGCGATCCGAAAGTAAATTTGATGGGTAGGTCGAATAAAGGAGCATTTTGCGCAGCCTTTCGATGACAACAAATATGTTCTACTGGAACGATTTCCGTCTAATTTGCTTGATACCTCCTCCTCCATAATTTTGTTGGAACACCAAAGTTGTGATTTACAAAAAAAGACCACAAAAAGTAAGTATTTCTTCAGAAATATTGCTCTTTATTTGCTAATTTTTTGGTTGATGAGTAGTGTGCTCTTTCAGTTGACATTGAAAATTTCCGTCGCCGTGTCCGTGTTCTAATTTTTGCGTATCTCGCCTATGATCCGCGAAGTTGGGATACGCGCGAAGTTAAGAGACCTGTCCATATATTAAAATACGAGTTTTCTTTCTTTCTCGATGGTTTAGGCCGCGGTCATTGGAATTATGATTATGATGATGATGATGATGAAGAAGATGATTATGAAGAACGTCCAGACAAGCCAGAAGGCAAAGCCCCGACCAAACCAAACTGTTGCATGTGGGAGAACTTGGCCTTGCCATTTTGCAGAAAGAAGAAGCAGGAAAAAAGGAATGACGAAACGCCATACAAAGAGGATGGGAAGCTGATGAATAGTGCAATGCCATATTCAACTGATGCAAAAGAAATTGCAAAACATCATCCACTCAACATCATGGTAAAAACAATGTAGGA
>JBAMJV010000616.1:0-50230 GCA_037951105.1 Echinarachnius parma
CCACCACGCAATGAACAACACAGGCTTATATGTTTTGGCACCGTTATTTGGTATTAAATAGATGTCCAACAATTTGCAAAGGGTTGTGTAATTCATAAACAATACAATAAGTTATCAACACTCACGGAACCAACATGGTCTCTTGGTTCCGTATGCGCCGAACATCTGCGAGGGCGCCAATTATATTCACGCGTATACGTTTGGAGACAATAGAATCACGGGCGATGCGTTCGTCCTAGACAATAGATAATCTTCGTATACAGACCCATGAACGCATGCTTTAGTATAGCGATGCGTTTTTTCCAATTATATAATTTGTCTGGCAACCTATTTCTCTGAACCTGTTGGTGGAATGGACTAGTAAAAATGTTACCTTTCATTTATAAGAGTATTATTTTGGGGTGTAGGTTCCCTTTAAATTTGTGAACGCATCTCGTGCGAATAGCGTAATAACTGATCATCCAATTTAGTTTACACGCCGTTCATCTAGCCATCTCTATGACAGTAATCGTGACAATATTGCCAAATTTGACCCAAATAATACAAAAACAGGAAAGCGGGGAAAATTTGTCATTCGCTTTTTTCTTTATAACCCATTTTACTTGTAATGGTAGATTCATGGCATGCTTGACAAATATCTCCTCTATTGTATGCCCGGAGATTGGTATTAGTTTATATATCTTTGAACTTTTGAATATATTTTTTCTGTTTTCTCGTTTATTTTAAAGCTATAGATATAAAAAGACCATCTTAAAAATAAGCACACAAATAAATATACACATACACATGTGCATAAACATAAATTAAACTTATCTATCATTTACCTACACCAACTATAACATTCAAATAATTTAGATAAGACAAACGCACCGATACAACACACACACGTACGCACACACATCACACACATACATACACGTACCCACACATGTACACACGACACACTCATACATATACACGCACGCACACACACACACACACACGCACACATGTACACATTACACACACACACACACACATACACTCACACGTTTACAGGCATACATGCACACATACACTCACGTGCGTACATACGCACATACACAAACAAAATATAATGTGTGCGCGCACACATGAATCCGAGTTTATACATATGACCACACCCACTCTTATAATTATGGACCTCATCTGTCCGACGATTATTTAGTAAACCTGTATTAACTCGTTACACTAGACGAATGAAAGAAAATTGAAGTCCTGAAAAGTGCATGCTCGCTACGAGAATTTCCTCGCTTTTATTCATTTTAGCTCAGTAATAAGCAATGTAACCAAACTGCTCCTCACACGGGCATAAAACAAGAACAAAATATGAACCATTCTCGATTATTACATTAATTAAGGGGCCTATTGCTGCGCAGTGATTGGTTAATCAGATCCTTCGCGAAGTTAGTAACCATGATAACTTTATCCGTGTCGTCTGCAGACTGAAGCTAGTTGTCTTTGATGTGCCGTGTGCAGATCAAACTATCTAAGACGTGTCGTGTGCAGGCTAATTCCATGAAGGGAGGAGGTCACGTGATTTGGTTCGGTCCGCCATGTTTAGATGGTACCCGCCCCTTGTCCTGTATGATTAAAAGGAAAACGAATGATGCACAATTTTATTCTTCAAATCATATTTTTTTAAAGAACAAAACAGAGATCAGCTCTGGAAAATAAAGGTTCTTAATTGTCGGCAGATTTAAAATTAAGATTTGTACTGTAATGAAAAGAATCATTCCTTAGCTAGAAATTCATACACAATTCATGAAAAAATTATTAGAATATTTGGCATAACTATGAATACTTTGCTGCTGTGTTTAAATAAATGTATACTTATTATTTTAAGAGCCGATTTCTGCTAAAAATAAGGTTAGTTGCTAGAAAAGGAGCTGGTCACAAAATGTTCTTCCAGTACGTTCCCTCATCCATTTACTTTGTCAAATTTAGCTCAAATCACTTTTTATCACCTTCATCTTGTACCTTGATGTTTGGCTTTTGGTAACAGAAGAATGAAGTGCATTTTGATTTGTAAAATGTCTTCCTGATTATGGACGTATTTATGATACGCTTTACGATGGTATTCAAAATCAATGGCCAATATGTGACTTAAACTTAAATGTTCACATTTCTTCACAAGATAAACGGATTTTGTTTAATTTTTAACTTTAACATATCATTCACAACGATCTTGTATTGGTGTATGATTGAGGTCTACAATATCACTTTTGGAAAAAAAATTACTAAGTTACAGGGCTGATTTCATTAAAAGATCACCTGTTAATACAAAAGGGCGCCCTCCAGACAAGTCAAGTTTTAACCATTTAAAATAATTAAAAAATATGTGAATGTGATGTTTGGTAAAATATAACTATTCAATAGAGAGATCATTAAAACAATTTGAAAACCATGTTGGTATAGTGTCAGAAATGTATACGATTTATAAATATTTTCTTATATCATTTAGTAAAATTGGTCACTTGGTCTCCGATATTTAGTCCAATCAGATATACGTTTGGATATTTCAGCCGTTTTTTAATCGATTTTGATTAAAAAAAAAGTTGAGTCTGTAATTAAAATTGTGTGCTTTTTCATATTGTACACTTAGTTTGTCATTACCTCACCAACAATATTTAATGAAGCCCTCTCTAAACCAAAACTGAACTACCCCTTTTAGTTATTACACAAATGTATGAACCACATTTATTCCAATCGCATATATTAATGGATACTTCAGCTGTTTCTTAACCAAAGTAATTTTGATCAACAAAGTTTATTTTTGTCTTAAAAATCATGTGCTATTTCAATATTACCCTTAGTTTTGTTTCATTACCTCATTATATAAAAGTCTTTCCTGGAAGCATCCCATCAACCAAAAACTTAACTATCCCTTAAAGGGATCTATAAACATTGTCCAAATCCTCAAAACTCTAGTGGTTCTCTCATACCTTGTTGTATTCGTATTAACAATATAAGCATGGAACAGGTTTCGTTTTTTTCCGATTCCTTTTCCTTAAAGAGATATTCACGATTGAAGTAAACACATGTTTAACTATCCACTAAATAGCCATAACCGTGTACAAAGTCAGTGCAATGACTAAGTGAATATCACTTTGCATTTTCGCTCATTACAAGGCCATTATAACATCAATTTAACGTCAAATGTTCACGCATTACTCAGTGGACATATCAGATCACCTCAATAAACATCGTACCAACCATTCATCACTTTTTGCACATGTGAGCAAAGTTACTAGATCCCTTTAATCTGTTGAACTTACCTGAGCATGTCAAGACTTTGCCATTTCGTCGAGAGCACAGGCAGCCAGCAAGGTTGTCACAGGCTGTTAAGAGATCACAGAAAGAGGTGGTACAAACTAAGTAAGATTTAAAGCTAAATAACAGTATTGGAAAATGTCCTACACAGGAATTATTATACGCTTTAATCACTATACCGTAAGAAAGAGAATACCATAACTTGTCTCTAAATAATAAGACTCGGACCAAAAAACGCTTTGAAAATGACTATTTGAGCAATAAAATGTTCAAAAAAAAAAAAAAAAAGTCTAGCACCTACGCTTCAATTCGACCGCATGCTTGCTTCGTGCAAAAGCTGTAACGTTTGCGGTCACATGCGCGCCGCATGGGAACGACCGTGTAGCCACATGGACATGATTGTAGCCGGCGAAGACGGGCAAAAAAACTGTGAAATTATAGCCCTCGACGGCGTGCATGAAACTTTCAACTGATATCGCTGCTTTTAACGATACAAATGATCGGAATTTGCCAATACACCATTTTAAAAATAATATTTTAACAATATTTATCAATGAGTTTGGCCAATAAAGATGCTTTCGGTAATATTGCTGATATTTTGGTTTGAGAATAGGTTCCAATGGTAAACACACACACATATACAAATCATGGCGTCGACTGATTGTTCGTATTCCTACAGTTTTCATTTGTTATTCAACACGAGAATAACCGAGTATTAATACATGCACATTTAGGCGAACTTACTCCTGCATCTGTTCATGCCCAGAGATATCTATGATTGAAGCGTTCGGATTTGAAAGTCTCCTGGGGAGACTTTCAACTATGTGCATAGTAAGTGCAATGAGTTTGAATAGCAAACCTCACTTTGTATTTTCGCTCACTACTCGGTATTATGACATTCATTGACCATGGAATAATCACACATACATTTGTGCACAAATCAACAATGTTACTAGATCCCTTATATAGGTTTTCCCGTCCATTTTTAAACTTTTGCCATTCAAATTTATAACATGTTACTTCAAGTTTGTCCCGAGAAGCCTAATGCGTGCCAATGCCAACTTAAATTTCGTCTTTTACAATAAGTCCACCCAATTTATTCATTTCTTCACACATTATCGTCCATTACTATTCAAATTCGTCGCTCACAGATGTTTTCAGCAACTGTGATTCGAATGGACTTTTTGTAAAAATTGATCCACCAAAGACGATATTGGCACGCATTAGGTTTCTCGAGACGAAATTGAAGTACGATTTTATCAAATTGAATGTCAAAAGTTTGAAAATGGAGGAGAAAACCTATATTGATAATTATTATTTACTACGATTGCTATAACTCACATTTGTACTTCGTTAGGGCCCTGCCACGCTTTTCAGCCATCCAGTACTCCTGCAGGAACGGGTCTCTCTTCATGAATTGCATATCGATCTCATTCTCCATCTCGTCCTCGACCTCGAAGGCCATTGCGACCACGAAGAGGGCGATGAAAGCGATGAGGATCTTCGATGCCATTTTCTGAAATTAAATTATTAAATTTATTATTATTGCTTGTAAAGCGTTTAAGAAGCGATTTTTATTGTGTAGTCAAAGTCCATGGGTCGTAGGTGATAACATATGACATAAATGTTGCCCTTTTAAAAACTAAAACTAGATAAACTGGACAAACAACGTTATTCATCAAATCTGATTTGTCGCACAAAGATAGCTTATTTCCATAGTACTCTGTCCTCGTGTGGAAATAAGGATCTCTACAAAACAGTTGATTATTTGTTGAATAGAAAGATACCATTTCTTCCCGTACACGACTCAATTAAGACATTATGTAATAACTGTTTTAAATTCTTTAAATTAGAGGGAAACAGTCAGTAGTAGCTTCTAACAAAGTTGGACTTCCTCAAGGATCCATATTTGGACCTATAGGATATACTAATATATACTTTGCCTGTCCCAGACATCGCTAGACATTACAATGTTTATATCACACTTATGCTGATGATACACAGTTGTATGTTTCGTTTGACCCTAAGCAACCTAATGGGTTGGGTACGGCATTGAAAACTCTTTCGGATTGTGTCACAGATATAAGTACGTGGATGGGAAGGAATAAACTTAAACTGAATGAAAAAAAGACAGAGTTGTTGGTATTTGGCTCCAAACACAATTTGGGAAACATTAATGATGTCAATCTTACATTTGGAACTACTCAGATTGCACCATCTACATCAGTCAAGAACCTTGGTGTAATTTTTGTATTGTAATATGTCCATGTCTGACCAAATAGACCAGCTTTGTAAATCTGTTCGATTTCAGTTTTAAAATGTGTCACAGATAAGGAAGTATGTATCTGAAGATGCATGTCATCATGTGATTCGCAGCCATGTTCTTTCCCGGTTGGAGTAGTGTAACGGGCTGCTTACAGAAGTCCCTCAAACACATATAAGAAGACTTCAAAGTTTGCAGAACTGGGCTGCTCGTGTTATTTTTCGGTTAGACCGTCGTCATGATGCCATGCCTCTTCTAGCATCCCTTCATTCATGTCATTGGTTGCCAATCAAACAGAGGATTGTGTTTAAGATTATTTTATTTGTCTACAAATTCTTTCATGATCAGGCACCAGAGTATTTTAATGAGTGTCTTGAGTTGTATCAACCTGGGCGTACACACCTTCGCTCAAATGCAGACCAATTTCGATTTGATTATCATGTGGCATGTAGTAAGGCAGGAGATCGCACATTCACTGTTGCAGCAACTAAGGAGTGGAATAAGCTTCCCTCATGTATAAAAGCTGCTCCATCAGTGGATGTTTAAACAAAAACTCCTTAAAACTTACCTATTTCCTACTTGATTCGCTATTATTTTGTTTGTTCGATGTTTTTATGCTGTTGTTATGTGCATATTATTATAAGCGCTGTGATATAGTTTACTATGAATAGCGTAGCTAAATGCTTAATAATAATAATAATAATAAAAATAATAATAATAATAATAATAGATAAACATCGTTCGTTTTATATGTAACTATCATTCAAACATCATTCAAATGATTCTAACTATGACAATGGTAAATGATTTACGTCTCAAAATAACACGTTTGCAAAGATATTATGAAGCTAATGTAAAGTGCGAGTAGAAATATCAATGCTGAAAATACATTATAAAACAAATTGCCATACTAATGATGTTGGTATAGTAGTAGCATCCGGTGATGATTAAAGTCTCAAATACCGTTTTTGCAAAACCGTCTTAAATGAAGTGAACGGATCACTTAAATGTAAGAACGAGAAGAAAATATCAATGCTGGGAAGACATTGCAAAATAAATTGTCATACTCACGATTTGGGTAGAGTAGATGCAGCTGGTGATGATGACAGTAATCTGATGAAGTAGTTCTTCTCTTTCTCAAGTCCGAGTTTGATATCTTGGCAGTTGCAAGATGCCCGATATATATACATTTTCACCGTCACACCTCGCAGTCTATTAGCGCGAATAACGTGACGACGTAAAAAACATATTTTATACAAACATAATTATATATTTCCTAAAATATGATTACGCCTTTAGAATATACTATTACGTAGAATGATACAAATAAATAAAACAGCAAATTACAAAACGGATTCCTAATTCGTCACGCCTCGATATCGCAATGAGAACAAATAAGGACTATAATTACTCCAAATTATCTTCAAGTTTTCAGCCAACACACACAAATGATCGTAAAAAAGAACAACAACATCTCCAAAATCTAATATTGACCAAAATTTGCCAATAACACTTCATAAAATTATATAAACCGAAATGCGTGAAGAGGAACTATTACGCACTTCATGCACTTGTTTCATCGATGCGATAATGCGCAGCTTAATACAAAATATGTGTCGGTTTCTTTGACGCCTGTAATTGAGAAATAATTGCAAAAGTCAATAATCAGATATTAAAGGGATCTAGTAACTTTGTTGACATGTGCAAAAAGTGATGAAGGGTTGATGCAATGTATATTGTTGTTATCTCATATGTCCACAGGGTATTGTGTGAAAATTTCAAGTCAAATGGACATTGCATGGCCAAGTAATGAGCGAAAATGCGTAGTGATATTCACTAACTCACTGCACTCACTTTGTACACGGTAAGAAAAACTCCGGGGGAGTTTTTCTTATCTGAATACTTCAATCGTACATATCTTTGTAACGAAAGGGAAATTTGAAAATGATTTTATTGTTAATACGAATACAACAAGGTTTGATGGAACCGCTAGAATTAAAATTTTATTTTATGGATTTGGACAATGTTACCAAGTCCTCACTTGCGTTATTCGAACTTTCGTCACGGTTACCGGTCGGCGCGCAAAGCAAAATGCGTGAAAATTGTCTTCGGCGGCATTCAAAAGAAAATAGTATAATACATTAAAACAAATAAAGGAATATTTGAGAATTATTTGACGATAGGGTAGATATGCATATCAACATATTTTCTGCTGAACAAGATATGATGATAACATAAAGTTAAATACATCAAAACTGTTGGTATAGAGTGTGGATACAAAAATAAGTTCTGATATCTACGTACGGGAATCACCGAATAAGAAGTATTGTCCATAGGGACCAGTAAATTACATTATAGCTTGGAATTAAAAAAGTTTGTGTAAAATTTACACACACTTTGTTAATTCCAAGCTATAATATGTTCATTAATGTTAAAATGTCCACGGTTTATGGAGCACCGCACGTTCTTCTGCAGTTTCGAAAAATATTCATAATACCTTTTTGTAATGTTCTAATACCCACACAAAGGAAATGTATAAAAACAGAGGTTTAAACCATGGTATAAATCTACATCTTTATGACACATTTGAACCATCGAGGTTTGATACAAAACAAAGTATTATGTGAAATTGGTGTTTATGTTAATATATTCCTATTTGTATAATCGTATGGAAATGTACAGTATGTACAGAAATGCATGGTTGCAGTGTGTATCGGGTATTAACGTAATAGTTGAGTTTTGGTATAGAGGGCGCTGCACAAAATAATTTGTTTGTGAGAGAATGAAAAACTGAGTGTCAAATACGAATGAGCATACAATTGTAATGACAGAATAAACTTTATTTGATCAAAATCGGTTCAGAAATGGCTGAAATGTCCAAAAACATTACCATTTGTAATAAATGTGGGGCCCCACAATTATTCAATAATTTTGAACCAGCCGTTACAAATATCTAGAAAATGCTTCCTCCTTTAACACAAATACAAAAGAGGTTTTTAAATAGTTGTTGATTATCTCTCTATCTAATCACTATTTCAACAAAACATCATATGCACAATATTTTATGTAAGATGGTTAAAACCGATGAGTGTTTAAAGAGCCCCCTCTTGAGTTTTAACGGCTCTTTTTTTTAATGATAACATGCTTTTGATTATTCTTTTGTAATGTTGTATTCCTTTCGAGCATGGTGGAGTTATAACTATTATTTTGTAATGTAATGGTGCAGGTTTTCGTTACTAAAATTCAGTTTGACCAAAACTGTACTTTCTTTACCAGAACTCAACTATCCCTTTAACTGGGGTAGTAATAGTAATCAATGTAAACACGTGAATAACGCTACATCAAATTATGATTTATGTTGTGTATCATATAGGCGTCGATTTTTCCTCGCCATTGTTGGGGGGCGGGTGGGGAGAGAGATACTTCATGTCGACCATTATCGGCGAGTTAGCGAAGCGACCAACCCAGCAGCGTGTCCAGGGTTTTATGACATGGGGGGAGGTAGCTTTACTTGTTGATATCGAGACCTACATATTTTGTTTATTTGGGACAACATTTACTCCGCACAAAAATAAACAGGACACTTTAAGTTTAAGTTGAAATATGTAATATTTAGGTACGACAGAGTGTAGATTATCATATGGGCAATTCCACGAAAAATGTTACCCAAGGATGGAAAATGAAACTCATGGGACAGCCTTTTTTACTACTGGATAGTAATGAGGAAGGACCATATTTTGATGACTAAAGGAAAAAAGTTTGAAATTCAATGCAGAATATTTTTTTGGGGGGACATTGAAGTTGGGACAAAAATTAAATGTATTACCCCCCAACATCACAGAAAAGGAAAATGTGTAAAAATCTTTACTTTTTGAAAACTGTTATTGGATAAAATCTTGATTCTTACAACATTGATGTGTAATGTCCGTGACGTTTTAGATATAAAAGTTTCACATTTGTAGTGGCGTTATAAGCGAAACCAAACCCGTATTGTTTGTATAGGTAGGGTTGGATCGGGGGGTGGGGGGTCAGATATGAGGTGTATTTGCCATCCACAATTTGGCGCTTTGGGAATAATGAATGGCAACTTAAAAACAATTTATCATGCTTCTCGTCATTGTTTTATATCATCATCAACATCATCTGATCATCATCATCATCATCATCATCATCATCATCATCACCATCAACTCCACCATCATCATCATCAACTCCATCATCATCATCATCATCTTTATTACCACAACCACCTCCACAAACACCATCAACACCACCAAACAAATTATTATCATCATCATCACCACCATCAATGGCATCATCACCAACACTACCATCATCATCATCAACATCATCATCATCACCATCATCATCATTATCATTATTATCAATCATGAACATCATCACCTGACCTATTTATAATTTCAAAAAATCATTTAACCATCAATATCATGATCGTCATGTCATCACCGTCATCATTCATTTCAATGCTGACTTCGGGTAATGTTTGTATTTCATATATTTTGTATTAATTTATCATGTTTATCTTTGTTCTTATCATAATCAAATTTTACCCACACTTACACCAACATCTTCAACACGATCATCATCATCATTATCATCATCATCACAACCAACACCTCCATTACCATCATCATCATCATCATCATCATCATCATCATCATCATCATCATCATCACAAACACCACCTCCATTACCATCATCATCATAATCATAATCATCATCATCATCATCATCATCATCATCATCATCATCATCATCATCACAACCACCACCTCCATTACCATCATCACCATCATCATCATAATCATCATCATCATCATCATCATCATCACAACCACCACCTCCATTACCATCATCATCATCATACTCATCATCAGTATCTTCATCATACTGTAGCGAAACAGCCCTCGGATGATGGCTGGATTCGCTAGTTAATTCATGATAAAAGGGGTAATTTGTATTATTGTTACAAAGTGGTGTGGGGATCATGAATTTATGGTAATTTGGGCAAAATCTAGTTTAAGAAATTGTGCTGTATATGAGTTAATTGGTATATGGTAAATAACGGTTAGAATTATGGTTAATTCCTTGTAAAATTAAGTTAAGGGTAAGAAAAGATGTTATAGACTAGATGTCTATTGGAATGATTAGGGACATGTATTATGTATAAGAGAGAACAGTTTAGTAATTTATGATGGATGGATAATATTTGTTAAGTAATTAATTGTGGTTAGAATCAAGGGATCGATTATGGGCAAGTATTACATAAGGGATCGATCATATGAAACATGGATCGATCGATCATAGTTTGTAATCGATTATACGATGTTGTAATATGATCGGTATCTTTTGATAGGTTTTAAGTTAAAGCGTTAATGATTGAGATGGAGTATGATTATGAATTATAAAATGGATAAAAGGATTAGATAACGAGCAAATTGACGGGTTAAGCATGGGAATTGATTCAAGATCCCTGGTAACCAGTTCTGATCAAGCCCTAACGATCTACGGTCCTTGAGGTCAACCTAACCAATCTATTATGCCATAGTTCGATGTTGGCTCTAAATGCAAGCATGAAGCGCTGTGTCGGACCCGTCGCTGCGTTGATCAAGGTATGTACTACAAGGGAAGTAGAACATGCTAATAAATTAACAAAGCCACGCAATTTAACGCATTCAGTGTTTTGATATGTCTTAAAACGTGTCTGACTGAGTAAATGAAATTGCACTGTTGTATGCCTGAACGGGTGTCTGCTGCCAAATGATCGTTTTGTGATGGCCTTAGCAGAGTGCGAAAACAGCATTTTCGAAGTCTAGTTCTGATAACTGACTGGGCCGATAGGAGTCGGAGTGGATAAGTCACCGTTGGACTGGAAACGAGACTCTTAATTGAATCTCGCTGAGACACCGTTGGATTGGAAACAGAGACTCTTAATTGAATCTCGCTGAGACACCGTTGGATTGGAAACAGAGACTCTTAATTGAATCTCGCTGAGACACCGTTGGATTGGAAACAGAGACTCTTAATTGAATCTCGCTGAGACACCGTTGGATTGGAAACAGAGACTCTTAATTGAATCTCGCTGAGACACCGTTGGATTGGAAACAGAGACTCTTAATTGAATCTCGCTGAGACACCGTTGGACTGGAAACGGGATTCAATTGGCTGAATCTCGCTGAGTCACCGTTGGACTGGAAACGGGATTCAATTGGTTGAATCTCGCTGAGTCACCGTTGGACTGGAAACGGGATTCAATTGGCTGAATCTCGCTGAGTCACCGTTGGACTGGAAACGGGATTCAATTGGCTGAATCTCGCTGAGTCACCGTTGGACTGGAAACGGGATTCAATTGGTTGAATCTCGCTGAGTCACCGTTGGACTGGAAACGAGATTCTTAATTGAATCTGCTGAGCAACAAGGGATAACCTGGAAGGAGGTACACCAGAGACCACACCAACATAAGTCAAGATCCCCATCCAATACAGAGAGCCAAATAGGTCTTAGATTGCGACCAAACGAACTCACGAATTACGAGCTCGGAGAATCCTGGCCGGAACCGGTGGCGCGTCCAACAGTCGGCGACAACGGCATCCTGACAAATTCCGAAGGAACCGATCGTTGGACTTCCCGCCGTCCTTTTTCGTCTGTGGTGCAGAGTCGCGCCGGTACCAGAGAATCGAAAAGGGTGTTCCGCTACAAATGGTGTCAGAAGTGGGATTCTTTTAGCTCAACCAAAACGAGAGACAGAGAGGTGGAAGCCAGATAACAGAACAGGCAGCACAATTCGGTGAACGAGAGGTTTGAACTTGGCAAACATCGAACGGTGGACAGTTATCAACATGGGGTTCAACATGATTTACGGGATATTAATTACAACATTGACGGCAGTTATCAACATGTTCCAGAGGGAGTCGGAGGTTGGCAGCGTTAACAGAGGTAGGCAGAGGCGGCGGGCGGAGTGTGAAGCCGGCTGAGGCAACGAGTAACCGAGATAAAGGAATAGCTGGTATGCAGAGAGTATTTGCGGAGAACCAGGAGGATGAAAAAGTAGCCGGGATGCAAGGAGTATTTGCGGAGGACCGGGAAATTAAATCTGAATGGCAGAAAGAGCCGGGCGGAGGAAGACGGTCGGGTGACCGGGAAATTGAATCTGAATGGCAGAAAGAGCCGGGCGGAGGAAAACGGTCGGGTGACCGGGAAACTGAATTTGAATGGCAGAAAGAGCCGGGCGGAGGAAAACGGTCGGGTGACCGGGAAACTGAATTTGAATGGCAGGGAGAGCCGGGCGGAGGAAGACGGTCGGGTGACCGGGAAATTGAATCTGAATGGCAGAAAGAGCCGGGCGGAGGAAGACGGTCGGGTGACCGGGAAACTGAATTTGAATGGCAGGGAGTGCTGCCAGGAAAGGATAAAATGACGGAGCAGTCATGGAGGTCGAAGGACCAGATGATACCTGATTGTTTCGATGGGAGTGTTCCAATCATGGGCTACATGTGTCATTTTGAAGCATGTGCCAGAATCAACGGGTGGACGGAGGAAGACGCATTGTATCACTTGACGGCTAGTCTGAAAGGGTATGCAGTTGTGACACAACAGACCGGTAGGCAGCTGACATACGACGAACTCGTCTACAGGCTGAAACAACGGTTTGGATGCGAGGAGGAATCTGAGGTATTCGTGACGGGACAACGAGCACGATGCCAACAACAGGGGGAAGGTCAGGTGAACTATGTGCGGAGCTTAAGAAGCGGTGGAGATACTGCAGGGCGGATGGCAGACAAGAACGACAGCGGACCGGAGGGGTGTTACCGGTGCTTCGCCTGCAGGGAACTGGGACATATCGGGAGGAGCTACGGGGCTGACCAGAGGGCAACGGCAACCAGGGTGAAGGAGAAGCGGTGCTTCGTATGTGGTGAATTAGGACACCTTGTTCGAGCTTGTCCAAATCGGCAACAACGGAAGGAGGCCGGGAAGAGCAAAGCAGAGACTGCGGAGAGAAAGAACGACGGGGACGAGCAGACCAGGAGGAGTTGCGGGACGGAAATGAGAACAAGGGAAATGACGATGAGGAGGAAGCGGTGCTTCGCCTGTGGAGAGATTGGGCACCTGAAGCGAGAATGTCAGGTTAAGCGGCGGCAAAGGAGTGCGGAGAACAGGAAGAACAACACGAGAGAAGTCGGAATACAGGTCGGGCGGCCTGGCGTGGGCGAACTCAGTGGTGAAGATCAGGTCAACGAAGGAGTGCGAACGGATTGGCCTGGTTCAGATGAGCAGACAGCAAGAACACCACTTTCCGTGAATGCGGAGGTGAATGGGGCGCCGCTGCGCATGGTGGTGGATTCGGGTACATCATGTTCAATCATCAGTACCAGGACATTCAATAGAATAGAACCGAGACGGCGGCCGCATGTGCAGCCAGGGCCACACGTTGTGGGCCAGGCAGATGGGTCTGTCTTAAGGGTGACAGGAAGGACTACGGTGGGGTTACAGCTTAATGAGAGGTTTCTCATGGTCAAAATGATTATTGCAGACATCCAACACGACGGGATTTTGGGTCTTGATCAACTATTTGAAACCGGAGCCATGCTGGACGTCAAGAACCAGGAATTGCGGACAAGGTGGGGTACCATCCCCTGCACCAACCAGGAGAAGACCAGGCGCGACGAGGATCGTAAAACCAGCGACAAGGATCGTGAAACCAGTGACGAGGATCGTGATATCAGCAACGAGGACCGTGAAACCAGCGACGAAAACAACCATGGCGGAGGGACGAATAACGAAGTAACCAGCGGCAGCGACGACAACCAGGACAAAGAATCAAGTAGCGACGAGAGCGAGCCAGCAAGAACAACGGGCCGTGGTGGTGTTGCCTCGATGTTGGCACGCCTGCGTCAGCAGAATGCAGAGGTGGGACGAGACGACGACCGGGGCAATGACATAGTCGTGAAGGCGCAATGCTGGCGTCCACCGGAATATACGACGTTAGACCACCACAATAATGAGCTGAGACGAGACTACTGGAACAAGCTGAAACGAGACCACCCGAACGACAAGCGGGGACGAGACCTTACCTGAAAGGCGCAACGCCATGCGCTAGCGGTATCAACGTAAGGGGACGAGACAATTAGAACGACAAACCGGGTCACCTCGGTGGCGCACCATTTGCGCCTACAAAATGTACGGGACGAATTCAACAATCAATCCGGGTTACCTCGGGGGCACAAAGTCAGTGCCAATGTTGATTCGTCTGGGACCAGAACACTTCAAGGGATAAATTGACAATCAGTCCGGGTTACCTCGGGGGCACAACGTCAGTGCCAATGTCAATTTATCTGAGAACACAACCAGGGACGAACGACCAACCACCATCGGGAAACCAATGACGGGGAACTTTTTAGCCGGGTCGCCTCGGCGGCGCACGATTTGCGTCCATGTCATCCACGGGACGAGTTTGACACACCGGGTTACCTCGGGGCACGACGTTTGTGCTATGTAGTGTCAATTTGTCTGGGAGCACGACGGGGGACAAACGATTACGACCGCCATCGGGACCGACTTCGACCTCCATGAGAACGATTACGGGACCTACACCATATTGGACGAGCCGATCAGACCAACCAAGACCCCTACCCGAGAGTGCCGAACGCCATGACGAGCCGAGGCTATAACGAGAATTAATGAACATTACAAATCAGTTAGGAGGTGCAGAATTCCCTAATGAATTTTTATTTAAAAGGGAAGCACCAAGAACATTAGGTTATTTACTTAGTTAGTTATGATTTATGCATGATTTGGTTTTTTTAAGAGCAACCAGGAGTTGCTCAGTAGTGTTTTAGATCATAGGGTTAAGTTTTAAATAAGAGGGGTAACCGAAGTTTAATTGGATGTTAAATTTAAGCTTCGGGACGAAGCTTATTAGAGGGGAGGGTTGTGTAGCGAAACAGCCCTCGGATGATGGCTGGATTCGCTAGTTAATTCATGATAAAAGGGGTAATTTGTATTATTGTTACGAAGTGGTGTGGGGATCATGAATTTATGGTAATTTGGGCAAAATCTAGCTTAAGAAATTGTGCTGTATATGAGTTAATTGGTATATGGTAAATAACGGTTAGAATTATGGTTAATTCCTTGTAAAATTAAGTTAAGGGTAAGAAAAGATGTTATAGACTAGATGTCTATTGGAATGATTAGGGACATGTATTATGTATAAGAGAGAACAGTTTAGTAATTTATGATGGATGGATAATATTTGTTAAGTAATTAATTGTGGTTAGAATCAAGGGATCGATTATGGGCAAGTATTACATAAGGGATCGATCATATGAAACATGGATCGATCGATCATAGTTTGTAATCGATTATACGATGTTGTAATATGATCGGTATCTTTTGATAGGTTTTAAGTTAAAGCGTTAATGATTGAGATGGAGTATGATTATGAATTATAAAATGGATAAAGGGATTAGATAACGAGCAAATTGACGGGTTAAGCATGGGAATTGATTCAAGATTGGTAAAGTTATGATCAAGTAAAGATTACGGTTTGGGTCAATAACCAATATTATGCATTGTTGAATGTTGGATATAAATGCAAGCATGAAGCGCTGTGTCGGACCCGTCGCTGCGTTGATCAAGGTATGTACTACAAGGAAGTAGAACATGCTAATAAATTAACAAAGCCACGCAATTTAACGCATTCAGTGTTTTGATATGTCTTAAAACGTGTCTGACTGAGTAAATGAAATTGCACTGTTGTATGCCTGAACGGGTGTCTGCTGCCAAATGATCGTTTTGTGATGGCCTTAGCAGAGTGCGAAAACAGCATTTTCGAAGTCTAGTTCTGATAACTGACTGGGCCGATAGGAGTCGGAGTGGATAAGTCACCGTTGGACTGGAAACGAGACTCTTAATTGAATCTCGCTGAGACACCGTTGGATTGGAAACAGAGACTCTTAATTGAATCTCGCTGAGACACCGTTGGATTGGAAACAGAGACTCTTAATTGAATCTCGCTGAGACACCGTTGGATTGGAAACAGAGACTCTTAATTGAATCTCGCTGAGACACCGTTGGATTGGAAACAGAGACTCTTAATTGAATCTCGCTGAGACACCGTTGGATTGGAAACAGAGACTCTTAATTGAATCTCGCTGAGACACCGTTGGACTGGAAACGGGATTCAATTGGCTGAATCTCGCTGAGTCACCGTTGGACTGGAAACGGGATTCAATTGGTTGAATCTCGCTGAGTCACCGTTGGACTGGAAACGGGATTCAATTGGCTGAATCTCGCTGAGTCACCGTTGGACTGGAAACGGGATTCAATTGGCTGAATCTCGCTGAGTCACCGTTGGACTGGAAACGGGATTCAATTGGTTGAATCTCGCTGAGTCACCGTTGGACTGGAAACGAGATTCTTAATTGAATCTGCTGAGCAACAAGGGATAACCTGGAAGGAGGTACACCAGAGACCACACCAACATAAGTCAAGATCCCCATCCAATACAGAGAGCCAAATAGGTCGTAGATTGCGACCAAACGAACTCACGAATTACGAGCTCGGAGAATCCTGGCCGGAACCGGTGGCGCGTCCAACAGTCGGCGACAACGGCATCCTGACAAATTCCGAAGGAACCGATCGTTGGACTTCCCGCCGTCCTTTTTCGTCTGTGGTGCAGAGTCGCGCCGGTACCAGAGAATCGAAAAGGGTGTTCCGCTACAATACTCATCATCATAATCGACTTCAGTATAATAATTATCGACACGTGTCGAAAGGAATAAGCATTTGATCATTACATGTTGTTTTTTACCTAAACTGAAAGACAATGAGAACATAGGGTGTTTTTACTGTATTTGAATTTATTTGGATTCTGAATTGATTCATGTCGTTAAATCAAACTGGGTAATATTTTAAAGGGATCTAGTAACTATAATGACATATTGCAAAACTGACACAAAGTTAATATAAATTTGTATTTCTGCGATCTGATGAAGTTTCATCATAATGGTATTATATGCCCCAGTAATGAGCGAAATGCAAAGTAGTATTTGCTAACTTGTAGTATTGCGCTGCGAAAGACGGAACGTGCGCTCTATCCAATATATCCAATTGGAATACAACAAAACTTGGACAACACCATTCCTTCGATAATTTAAGAAGATATTTATAAATCTTACACATCTAAAACAAATAATTACCAAAGTGGCTTTTAATGTTTAGTTATGATCTCTATGTTAATCTTTATTCTAACCAATCATGGTTAATATTATAAATGTGTGCAACTTTCAGGTGGTTAGAGTGCGCTATCGTCTTGAATGAAAACAGCCTTATATCAACGTTGTTATTATGTTTATTTACCATAAGATTCAAGCATGTTGAAGCATAAGTATTAAGTTTGAATGATAACGTGCACATTATTAGTAACTAACATTCAGTCTGAACAGAACTGTAATATCCCTTAACATGTCGTATAAAGGGATCGAGCAAAATACACCCAAATACACAAAAAGCGCCATACATGTGACACAGTGACGCGGACTCTTTTAATTAGTCGCATCAAATGCATCCCATCCCACCCATCCCACTTCCATAAGGACACAAGTCCTTCTTCTATGCTGCAGCGCTTCGTTTGACAGCCATCAAGTCACGCAAGTAACCGGGCCTCATCGGGTGTCGCTTCAAGAACGCTCTGCCGAGCCTGCCTCTCTTCAGAAACTCGAGCTCGAAGTCGAGCTGTTCGTCAGCTTCCTCCCCGTCCCTGAAGGCCATGGCGACCACCACGAGAGCCAGGAATATAATCAGGATCTTGGATGCCATGTCCTGTTGAAATGCGGAGGGGGAGGCAGGGGGGGGGGGGGGGAGGTAGGGAATGGGGGAGGGGTTGTGTAAAGCAAGTTTAAAAATCTGGCCCGGCATCCACGGCAATCGCGGCCTGTCACGTTTGCCCATTCCGTCCCCCCGCGTTGTCTCACGTCCATCCCGTTTTGTCCACGGTGGCCTGAAACAGGGCTGCCGTGGCTGGCAGAAACATGGTATAAACGCAGCATCAGCAGCCCCTTTCCCCCACGGCCCGTCACGGATACCGTGATAGACCGTGAGAAAACTTGGCAAGACTTAACAAAACTTGAATACAGAGGAAAAATCCCGGGGGGCCACTCAACTATATTACTGTACACACGCGCGACCACAGGTTTTTCAAACCCACCTTTTTATCCATTGGTGAAATGTATACACTATTCAAGTATTTTCGCGTGCTTTTTTTGACAATTTTGCCCCCTAAACAAGTATATTATATACCCCTTAAACATACCCCTGAACAAGGTCTACGTCAATTGCTCTCAATTCGAAGTCGCACAAAATCCCCGACAAACTCCAGACAAGTCCGGGAAACATGTTTGGAGAAAAGGACACCATAATCGCGTATTTGTTTAACTCCCTCCACAAACATACCCTTTTTTCTTTTTTTGGCCTTTTTGACACCCTAAACGCACGTGACGCGCCATGATCGGCAAAAAGTACCCTTTTTACGCGTTTTTTTTTGGTCGCGCGTGTGTACAGCACTAGCCGCATTCAGACGATAAAAGCAAATCTCGTGGTTATCTTGTGGTTATCTTGTGGTTTGCAATTCTTAAGAATATCTTGTGGTTTGCGCTCGTTTGAACACGCAAAACTCGTGGTTATCTTGTGGTTTCCAAACCACGAGATTGCGCACACTGCAAAAAATGCGCAATCTCGTGGTTATCTTGTGGTTATCTTGTGGTTTGCAAACCACAAGATAACCACAAGATACTTGTAAGATTTTGCGCAGAATGAGCGCGCGATAAGCGCGCGACTGCGCGCAGTCTACTTTTTTTACCGTCTGAACACAATCAGCGTCGAGACTCGTGGTTTGGGTTGACCTCATGACCGAGATATGCTTCCGGTGTGAAAACAAGTCAAGTGAGCGCGCGTGACCTCAAATGAGAAAGGCGCGCATGCTACTTCCGGTTTTAATTCTTAAGAATTGCAACTCTCGAGAATTGGCATCGTTTGAACACACATTTTGAAGTTCTTAAGAATTGCAATTCTTAAGAATTGCAATTCTTAAGAACTTGGCTTTCATCGTCTGAATACGGCTAATATAGTTGAGTGCCCCCCCCCCCCCCCCCCCCCCCCCCGCCCCCGGGGAAAAATTTGCCAAAATCTCACGGCGCACTACGTTTTGGGCAAACGGGGCTGCCGTGGCCGCCGGGAACATGGTGTAAACGCAGCATTAGTATCGAAAGGTGCATGTTGTTTATTTCAATGTTGTTACATTAATTTTGTTTCCTCCGCTGGTGATGGAATTTGTTCGATACAATTTACCCACTGTAAGTGTTAAAGTGATCATCCATAAACCGTGTCATAGATTCAACCATAACCGAGTGGAGCTTTTACACTTCTCTTATACCTTGTTGGTTAGCTTACATGAACAGAAGGGTCAAACGGATATTGATTTTTCAAAAGTCCTCCTTAGTCATGATTAAAACATCATGATTTAAAGAGTATCCAAGGAACGGTTAAAGGGGTAGTAGAGTTTTGGTAAGGCTAAGATTTTGTAACCAAATCCTGCACAATAACATTACAATCTAATAATTATAATTCCACCATGCTCGTAGGGTTACTAAAGCTCAGCCTAACCAAAAGTGTACTACCCCTTTAATAATAAAAGGTACCCCCGTACGGACAAAGTAGCTTTTTAAAATCTTAACCAGTACTTGCCCGAATGATTTTTCATTTTTTTCATTGAATTTAAAACGTTTTTCCTTTTCGCAGCATTTTCAGTCCATTTAAAAGGTTTGCGTTTTTAAGCAAATTTGAATGATTATAGCGGCCTTGCAGCTGCTGAGAAATAGTTAAAGTGAGTGAAACAGGCGCTTAATTACTTGACCAAAGAGCTCAATTCAATGAACTTTATTCAATTTGAACAATTTTAAGCATCCAACTGAATTTCGCCTATTTGAATGAACCGATTATCGATTCTAATCAAAACTTACGAAATTGGCCGAGATAACCTGTCACTTAAAAACCTCAATCTGAATTTCAATTGCCATGGGCGGTCGGTTCAAGTGCTAACTACATGTATAGTATATACCTGTCGTTATATACTAAGTAGTAGTATATACTTACGATTCAGTTACAGCTAGTTATGAAGGGTAGTGTTCGTCCTTCTTTCTTCACGCCCAGGTAAGATATCTGAATAGTTGTAATAAATTCGGAAATTAATTAATTATGAGAGTAGAAGTTAGAATATTTTATTACTACCACAAATTCTCAGTGGTGAAATCTGTTACATATAACGTAAAGAAATTGTGTGCAAATAATGTAATTTATTCCTATAAGTATATTGGCTCATTATATAAACGTCATGCTTTTATACCCTTTATATTATACATTTGGACTCAAGTACTCCAAACCATGATAATTGAGTTGTTCGTACAAATAAGAACTAGTATAACCCTTTTATCAAATGGTTGTATAAGTATATAATCAAATAAATGAATATATGAATACATACACAAATATCAACTTCACAACTAGCATAAATAAATGCATAATTACATGCATAAAAACAAAAATACACAAACAGAATAATGAATAAAAGATTGATAAACAAAATACATACACAAAATAAAATGGCAATAGAATGAATTTGTACAAAACTTACTACTTTATGTTGCGGTTTTTAGGTCTACAGCTTGCGTCCTCTCTTGGCTGGCGTTTCAAAATCAAATGTGAGAACGGCTTAGATTTGGAGTAGAATATATACCCTTTTGTCACACTTCAACGACAATAATGTTGATAAAATCATACAATATGCAAACATGTTTCAATTGCGTAGAATGTAACTATTCCCTTTTTTGTTTGTTTAAGGATTCATGGCTCATTATATTTTGATGAAAGGATTATAACATGTGCCAACAGATATTACTTTTCTTTATTATTTTCACACTTCACGGACTATAATGTAGATAAAACGATACAATGTGCAAACATGTAATTTGTGAAGAATGCAGCTATTCCCTAGGTTTTTTTTCTTTACAATATTCACGGCTCGTAATATTTTGTTGATAAGATGATAGAACGTGCCAACAGCTATACGTTGAGTAGATAATGACGATGTCCTGTTCATGTTCACACTTCACGGACTATAATGTTGATAACATGGACATAATGAGAAAAAGACAATTATTCGATCACCGGACACACAGTAATAATAACTACTTAAGTAAAGAGATGATCGGAACTAATACGAAAAGCAGGTCTCCAACCTTTTAAATTTTGTTTTCGAGAAACATGCAAACAATTTTAAATGGAAATATACAGTGTATCACTATTCTGAAAAAAGTGTTAATTCATAAATTGAAAGGAATCAATATATATAAATTAGTAGTAGTAGTAGTAGTAGTAGTAGTAGTAGTAGTAGTAGTAATAGTATTATTATTAGTAGTAGTAGTAGTAGTAGTAGTAGTAGTAGTAGTAGTAGTAGTAGTAGTAGTAGTAGTTCTAGTAGTAGTAGTAATAGTAGTAGTAGTAGTAGTAGTAGTAGTAGAAGTAGTAGTAGTAGTAGTAGTAGTAGTAGTAGTAGTAGTAGTAGTAGTAGTAGTAGTAGTAGTAGTAGTAGTAGTAGTAGTAGTAGTAGTTTGTGTTATATCCCTCATAAGATCGTTTTACCATTGTATTTGACAAATCATAGTTTTGGACAACACGCGCAATCCCCGCGCAATCACGTGACCGGGCTTGTTACCAAAAAATAACACTAAAAGTTCGTTACGCGTTCGTCCCATAGATCATGTGTTTTAGCAAAATGCACACGCGATCAAATTTGTGCAGTACTCTATGGCGCACATGATCTAGTCACGTGATTGACATTGCTGGTAAAAACCATAGAACTAACACCCTGGAAGAAGAACGCCAAGACAGCCAATAAGCATATCCGTGGGAGCGCTAGCACGCATTCATCGCTTATGTGCGCAACTGCCAGCGCGTTGGTGCGCACTCAGTTTTGCGTCTTTGTGATTGTATGCGCAAAATAACAATGACTTTAAGCGTATTAGATGCGCCGTGGTTCTGGAGGCTCATACTGCTTTCATTAATGTAGATTTGATTTTTATATCAAAATTTACAAGCGATCTTATGAAATATTCAAGAGATTTTCACTTATTTTGCTATAAGCTGAACACAATCCGTGATATTGATGAGTGATATAAAACAACTAACGAATGTGCTTGATTGTGATAGGCAATCTATTACCTCGGTGGGCTACGCTTCGGGTAATAATCATTTTGAGCCCACCTCGGTAATAGATTTGATTATATCCCTCATAAGATCGTTTTACCATTGTATTTGACAAATGATAGTTTTGGACAACACGCGCAATCACCGCGCAATCACGTGACCGGGCTTGATGGCAAAAACTAACACCAAAAGTTCGTTACGCGTTCGTCCCATAGATCATGTGTTTTAGCAAAATGCACACGCGATCAAATTTGTGCAGTACTCTATGGCGCACACGTTCTAGTCACGTGATTGACATTGCTGGTAAAAACTAACACCCTAGGAAGAAGAACGCCAAGACAGCCAATAAGCACATCCGTGGGAGCGCTAGCACGCATTCATCGCGTATGTGCGCAACTGCCAGCGCGTTGGTGCGCACTCAGTTTTGCGTCTTTGTGATTGTATGCGCAAAATAACAATGACTTTAAGCGTATTAGATGCGCCGTGGTTCTGGAGGCTCATAATGGCTTCATTAATGTCGATTGATTTTTATTTCAAAATTTACAAGCGATTTTATGAAATATTAAAGACATTTTCACCTATTTTGCTATAGCTGAACACAATCACTGATATTGATGAGTGATATAAAACAACTAACGAATGTGCTTGATTGTGATAGGCAATCTATTACCTCGGTGGGCTCAAAATGACTATTACCCTCAGCTACGCTTCGGGTAATAATCATTTTGAGCCCACCTCGGTAATAGATTTGACTATCACAAGAAGCCCATTCGTTAGTTGTATACTATCACAAGAAGCCCATTCGTTAGTTGTATATTGTTCAGAAATGCAACCCGTCCGTGTCAATGCATCACTCGAAAACAGCTGCATATTAAAGGGATGCCTCCACGAAAAATTCTTGGAGCTTCCTCGTTTCTCTTCTGCCGTGTTGTTTAGCTTATGGTAAGAGAAGAATAAAATAGCGTTAGATTTTTTCAAATGTCCCTTTAGTATGAAGATATTTATCATTGAAAATCATTATTTCAAAAGCGTTAGCTAACGGTTTTGATAAAAAGTACAATTGCCGTAGCTGAACACGTCCGGCCAGCGCGCGTGGGAAACCTTCCCGATATACGACTGTTGAGCCGAGTGTGCGCAAATTCCATGAATTCCGTACCGTCTGTATACACTTCACAGACTACTTTATAAAATGGATTTAAATGGGCAAGGACCATGATTCGAGTTCAATAAAGATTATAATCATTCTTTCTTTTTTTCTTTTTTTTCCTTTTTAAAGTTCAAGGACAATTATTTTGTTGGTGATGAGATGATAGAACTAGTGCCGACAGCAATATATACCTTTGGAAAACTGAAAGAGTTGAAAAACAAATACTGCAAGGAGCAATTGAAGGAAAACGTGGTAGAGGTCGTCCACCGACATCCTGGACTGATGATGTAAAGACGGTGACTGGAGTAGGGGTGAAGGGTGCAACGCGGTTGGCGGAATATAGAGTTGCAAGGCGTGCTCTCGTGAAGACCACAGCTGCAACCTGCAGCGCTACTGCACAGCGCCACCTGAACTTGATTTTGATGATAATAATCATAACTATTTTGTTTTCCTCTTTCACACTTCAAGGACTACAACGTTGATAAAAATGGATTTAAAGGGCAAGGACCATGATTCGAGTTCTTTTAAAGGGGTTCATGGGCAATCATTTGTTGGTGATAAGATGATAGAATGTGCCGACAGCAATATATACTTTGAGTATAATGTAACAATTTTGTTTTTCCTTTTCACATTTCACGGACTACAATGTTGATACAAATGGATTTTAATGGCAAGGACCATGATACTTGTTCAATAAAGTTTATAATCATTTTTTTTTTTTCATTTCCTTTTTAAAGTACAAGGACAAATATTTGTTGGGTGATGAGATGATAGAATGTGCCGACAGCAATATATACCTTAGGAGAACTGAAGGAGTTGAAACAACAAACAAATACTGCAAGGAGCAATTGAAGGAAAACGTGGTAGAGGTCGTCTACCAACATCCTGGAATGATGATGTAAAGAGGGTGACTGGAGAAGGTGACTGGGCAAGGAAGGACCATGATTCGAGTTCAATCAAGTTTATAATCATTCTTTTTTAATTTCCTTTTTAAAGTTCAAGGACAATTATTTGTTGGTGATGAGATGATTGTGCCGACAGCAATATATGCCTTGAGTATAATATACCTATTTCCTTGTCTTCTTCACACTTCACGCACTATAATGTTGATAACATGGATATAATGAGAAAATATAATGTTTGAACACCGGACACACAGTTAATAATAATAGCAATTTCAGGGAAGAGAATGACCGGAACTGATGCGAAAAGCAGGTCTCCAACATGTTTATTTCTTATTCAGCTTTGTTTCAGAAACATTCACAAAGTAATCCATTATTATATCGAAAAATGTTTTATATATATAATAAATATTTGTTATCAGAGACTATAATAATCACCAATCTCACATTATCAACACGACGACAATAACTATGCCGCCGCCATCATTGCCATGTTCACCAACATCACCACAACTACCTCCATTAGTACCATTACCATCACCACGACCGCCAACAGCAACCAAACTTACACCGCCATTGTTATTATCAATAAGACAGTATCATCATAATTATTATCATCATCACCAGCAGCAGCACCACTACCACCAGCAGCATAAAGCAATCAACATCATGAATCGAACCGACTCGGTCTTCGAATGATGATATCCATTTTGTATTTTTGTTTTAAACTCACACAAAATGACAATGATAAAATGATTGCGGGATTACAGTTCATTGGAGTTTATTCGCCGTGCACTCAAGTTGGGTGAAATTATAAGAGAAACAGAGAGAGGGGGGGGGGGGGGGGGGGGGGGGGGTGCGCATAAAGAGTAAAGCCTGGTACTTGGGATATTTCCTAGCAAAACAATATTTTTAGATCTGTATAAGTACTGCGTGAGCACGGTATCAACATCGCGCCTATCTGTGCTGACATTTAAAAAACGCCATCATGTGACGGCGACAAAGATTCTTTAACCCTAATAAGGCCGGGGGGCCATAATGGGCCCCCCCCCCCCCCATCGCGATGTTGTTGATTGCTCCAAAACGCGGTAAGATGACGCGCCGCTGCTTGGTGACTTTTTTCTGTTGGGTTTTGCGCATATTTTAAAACAAGAAAATTTAAAATCGGACCTACCGTTACGAAGTCACGTGACCTTTTGTCTATGCATGTCAGCCCGAAAATTGCTCAATTTCGTGATTTGTGTACAAAACATGGAAATATCAGTTTTCGTAAAAAGAGGTATATCATTGGTTATTTGGTCTTGTTTACATTTTATATGTTTGTTTTGGGGTTCAAAATAGTTGAATTATAGTTGGAAATAAAATAAACAACAACAACAATAACATACATAAGAAGAAAAAACAAAGAAATACATAAGAAATTATAAAAACAATAGAAAACATAAGGAAGAACCTAGCTCTTCCAAAATATTTTAAAACAAGAAAATTTAAAATCGGACCTACCGTTACGAAGTCACGTGACCTTTTGTCTATGCATGTCAGCCCGAAAATTGCTCAATTTCGTGATTTGTGTACAAAACATGGAAATATCAGTTTTCGTAAAAAGAGGTATATCATTGGTTATTTGGTCTTGTTTACATTTTATATGTTTGTTTTGGGGTTCAAAATAGTTGAATTATAGTTGGAAATAAAATAAACAACAACAACAATAACATACATAAGAAGAAAAAACAAAGAAATACATAAGAAATTATAAAAACAATAGAAAACATAAGGAAGAACCTAGCTCTTCCAAAAAAAATTTTGTTATTATCATTCCAAATGCTCTAAAGAATATATGTAATGAAAACCAATATTAAATTATGACGAATATATGATTTATGGGTAAAAATATTAATGTTATGACCTTATTTGCATAATTTACCATAAATATGCAAATTAATAAATTTTTCAAAAAATAAAAATACCATTGTATTCTATACACTTCACTTATCATGCGTGCAAGTTTTCACGGCGATCGGCCGCTTCGCAGCCGAGATCTTAAGGGGGGCCATAATGCCCCCCCCCCCCCCCCCCCCCCCGGCCGTAGAAACACCTCAAATAGCCCGGCCTTTTTAGGGTTAATAGTCCGCATCAACAGGGCCGGTGTCGGCGCCCAAACTGCCTGGGCGGATAGCCTGTCCGGGCCGCAGGATATGCTAGCATATCCTGACGGATTCGTCAGCTTGTGCTAGGATGAGCTGTCTGGGGGCGTATTATTCTGTATAACGTTGGCCCGTCGAAGCATAATCAGTCTTTCGGATACTGTGTCCCCATTCGATTTATGTATAACACATTTCGCTGATCTTTGGACGGTTTAATTAAAGATGAACAAAGAATTGGACTACTATGGGGAGGGGAGAAAGATGGAGAGCATAGTATTTGTTTCTGGATGGCTAGGGGTAGCCAAGGGGGGGGTTGCGGGATAAGGGGATATAACGTCTGTCCGACTGTCTTTGTTCAAAACACTGTTTTATTCCTAACCCAACCACTTGGCGCAAGTGAGATTTTGCAGTCTATTAAAGATTGTCTTTTGTTCAGTCATGCGTGCAGAGATTTAAATGAAAAGGGTACCGAAATATGCTGGGAGGATAACTCTACCAAGACATATCATAAAACCCATGATTAAATGTTCATACTTCAAACACGACAACTTTTAAAAGATGGGACATTTTTTCCGACTCACTCTGTAGTGTGTATAGTCTATCGGCTATTTCTGGCAATAGATACTGAGTATTAAATTGTACATTCATAAAAAAACGCATAAACGATGGACATGTTTGATGTTCTTTCTGCAGAAAATAGATAATACAATGTACTGTACTTGCTTTGTGGTGCATAGCATTGTAATGATGTAGGCAACGAAGTAATATATACTTTGTTCTTCTCCTGATCTGTGGAGCTGACAACGAAGAATACTAGTAACTTATCTATTTCTCAATTATTTATATACGTTTTCCTCGTCACACTTCGCTGTTTCACAGAAGTTAATACTGGAACGGCTGTAGGCGTAGGAGGCGGAGGGGGGGGGGGGGGGGGGGGAAGCTGCAGCCCCCCCCCCCCTGAATTTTCGGGCAGAAACCACACAATTTTCAGGCAAAAGCATGACACATTTGAGAAAACTCATATCGTATTTGGGCAAACTTATATCATATTTGGGCAAAAGTATATCATATTTGGATGGTTAAATTGTGATAACCCTTTCTTAATGCCTGTAGGGTGAAAATGGGGAAGATTGTATTCGCGGGCAAAATACACCAGCCTAAAAAGGTTATTTCAATTTAAATCGTCGCCCTTGTCTTGATTCAGTGATGCTGCATGACATTGAAGAATGATCATAACTTTACAATTCTATATTAGTCATAATACATTTTTCTCGTCACACTTCACAGTCCAACATAAGTTTATTAATGAAAAGGCTGAATAGAGCGTGTGTATAATGTTGAGATTATTTCATACTTTTTCTTCGTCACAGTTGTCTCTCTTCTGCGGAGCTGACAATGAGGAATAATAATAACGTCACACTTATAACTTTCTCCTCACACTTCAATGTCCCACGGTCCCACGGACGTATAGAAAGATTGAAGCCTGAAAAAAAAAAACCTTTGTCAAATATCACCGGATTGCAAATTATCAATCCGTTCGTATGCGTTTGTTGTCCATTTCTTGTTCAGCGAATGCGTTAATTCCTTGAGGTACGTTGTTCTTTCCGGCGCAATGTTTTGCGCATGAAGTGTATGATGTGTTGTGTTGATGTCATTATTAGACGTCGTGCACTCAAGTCGGGTGATATTTCAAAAATAAACGGTGGCATCAAGTATTAGAAGGCTTAGAGGGCAAATAAAGAGTAGAAACTGTTCTCATGCTAGGATTCCCTTGCGATTTTTACTTTCAAAACAGCACTATGGAATATTAGCAAAAAAGGGTGCATGTAATCCATTAACTTGATCAAATTCGACTAACCAAGATCACTTGGAGCGTTCATACCTCTCTTGTAACGTGTTGTTTGGCTAATGGTAAAAGACGATTGAAATGAGTTTGAATTGTCCAAATGTCTTCCTTATTATGGAGATATTGATGATTGAATTGGAAAGCGTTCCGGAACGCTTTTTGCTTGTTGTCAAACATACATAGGCAGTCATTTTTATCAATTGTCACTGATTTACTAGGCAATAATATTCCTTATCTTTTAAACGAGCACACATCAATCAGAAAAATATTACATCAGCATCATCATCATCATCATCATCATCATTATCATCATCATCATCATCATTATCATCACACACGTGTCATTAAGAGGGAATAGCTTCAATACTGGACTGGTAGTCATCGTCATCGTCTTTGTTATCACAATCATCATCACTATTCTCCGCCTCCTTCTCGTCATCGTCCTCCTCCTCCTCCTCCTCATCATCATTATCATCATTATCATCATCATCATCATCATCATCATCATCATCATCATCATCATTATCATCATCATCATCATCATCATCATCATCATCATCATCTTTATCAGCATCATTATCATCATCAACAACATTGTGAAAGAGGCTCTGCACATTCGCCTTCATCCTCACAACGTCAATCGAGACAGCGGCATTGACATACCCAAGTGTTGGTTACCCACCATCCGCCATCACAGCGCTCGACGGACTACGGATCGCGCCGCCGCTCTCTCCACTACGGAACGTGGCCGGGCAGCCAACCGGTTCGCACCGGTACGCAACCGGCATGCGCCTCCACGCCAGCACTCAACCAATGAGAGACGAGTCCCGCCCCCTGCACGCTAATTTTTTTCCCGCACAAGTCATGGTAAAGCAAATCCTAATGAATTATTCATAAGCAGCGATGTACGTCAAGGGCTACTCATGAATATTCATAACTTGTATCGGGGTTAGGGTGAGTTTGAGGATTATGATTATAATGAGACCCTTCTGACCATCAGCAATTTACGTGGCCTAATGGTCATGCTGTGGATTTCATGATGCTGTGGTCATGGTCATGCTTCGTATCATGGGTTCAAATCCTCTGTGCTTCTTTTCTTTTGCCATAATAAATGTTGAGTAGCGGTTTATTTAGTAAATGTATCACGCAGAGTTTTCACTAAAGTCTGAAAGCTGTGGCCAACATCACTGCTTATGAATAATTCACAAGAATTTGCTTTACCATGTGCGGGCGCCGCGCGCGAATTTTTATACCGTAGGATGGCAACTGGAGATTGATGAATTATTCATAAGCAGCGATGTAGGTCAAGGGCTACTCATGAATATTCATTACTTGGATTAGGGTTTGGATGAATCTGAGGATTATAATTACAACGAGACCCTTCTGACCATCGGCAAGTTGCGTGGCCTAATGGTCATGATGTGGACTTCAGTTCAACACTTCTTAATAACATGGGTTCGAATCCTCTGTTCTTCTTTTCTTTTGCCATAATAAGTGTTGAGTAGCGGTTTATTTAGTAAATGTATCATGCACAGTTTTCACTAAGGTCTGAAAACTGTTCCCAACATCACTGCGCATGCTCATTGCTTATCTCCACTTGCCATCCTACGGTTTAAAAATTCGCCGCACACCCTGACGACCAATCAGAATGCGTCACCGCCCCCTGCACGGACGCCGCGCACACTGACGACCAATCAGAGCGCGGCACCGCCCCCGCACCGCCCCCGCACGGCACCGACCAATGAAGGTGCGGTACCGGGAGCACAATGCACGCGCGCTGCGTCCACCAATCACGGCGGACTTGTCGGCGTGCACGCGGTCCGGGCGTACCTTTAGGCACTTAATGCATGCGACCCCGCAGCACCACGTCTTCAGTGCCTGACGAAGACTAGCGGTAGCAGTACGCAGTCGAAACGTCGCTACATTCGCCACGTCATCGTGAGACAGCCGATCACCTCTATTCAACGTATCATCAACATCATCATACATCATCATCATCATCATCATCATCATCATCATCATCATCATCATCATCATCATCATCATCATCATCATCATCATCAACAACATTATCATACATCATCATCATCATCATTATCATCAGCATCATTATCATCATCATTATCAGACATCATAATCATCATCATTATCATCATCATCATCATAATCATAATCATCATTATCATCATCACCATCATCATCATCATTATCAGACATCATCATCATCATCATCATCATTATCAGACATCATCATCATCATCATCATCATCATCATCATATGATCATCATCATCATTATCAGACATCATCACCATCATCATTATCAGACATCATCATCATCAACATCATCATCATCATCATCATCATCACCATCATCATCATTATCATTATCCTAACTATCACCACCACCAACACAACACAAACAACAGCAACAATCACCAGTGGCGTAGCGTGGTCGGACTAATTGGGAGGCACGAACAATTATTGGGGGGCACACCATAATGTATTTCTTTGATTTAAAAACAAATGTCTCCTTATTTTTTCTATTGTATTTTCCAAATTATTTGGGGGGCACGTGCCCCCCGTGCTCCCGTCGCTACGCCACTGGCAATCCCCCTATGATAGTAGTGAACATCATGTATTGAATCAACTCTGTCTTAGAATGAATCGGATGACATCCATTTTGATTTAAACACACAAAAAACAATGAGAAAATAATTGTAGGACTGTAATAAATTTGAGTTTATTTTAAATCTTAATTTTGGTCAAAGAGGCTGGGGTATATATGCATATGTGCATTTTTTTTATTATACGTGCACTCAAGATGAATGACTTTTGTTTAAATATAGCTCCTCAAGTTATAGAAGGCTTAGGGAAACGTAAAAAGAGAAAAAGCTGTTTTCTTGCCAATCTGTGGAACTTTGTGCAGATTCTCACGTGAGTGCGACGCTCACGCAACATACAGGCAAATATAATGAAGAAGCAATTCAGCGTCTTTGGTAAAGGACTTAATGCAATGTTGGTGTTAAGATGGCGCCTCCCTGTGCGGATTTTTAAACAGCGCCATCATGAAGAGGCGACGGAAACTCTTTAATTAGCGAGACTACTGTACACAGCACGGGAAGTGATTAGCACAACACAGATTCCTCTTCTCTATGTCCCCGCCTCGCTTGGCCGCGGCCATCAACAAATCAAGCAAGTTTCCCGGCTTCATCGGTCCTCGCTTCTGGATGTCTTCGCTGATCATCGGGGCTCTCTTCAGAAACTCGAGCTCGAAGTCGAACTGGTCGTCGGCTTCCTCCCCGGGCTTGAAGGCCATTGCGACGACCACGAGAGCCAATACAATAAGATAATCAGGATCTTTGATGACATCATTCCCTCCTGAAAAATGGGAGGAGAGGATGGAGAGGGTTATGTTCAATTGCTAAATGCAAGTGACAACAGGTTCTTCTTGTCAATGTTGAGAACAAACATTCATAATTTTAAAATCAATAATAATAATTTGCGCAATAGTGATGAGACAGTCAACATTACTTTGTCAGAGTCTGCCGTTTTTTTTCCAAATACAACGTAAAATGTTGAAGGGTGATGTGCGGACCACAGGAAAGTCATACTTCATAAACAAAGCAATTTATTTCCACCACTTACGGAACCACTACTATTATCTGGTTCCAAACAGGCCAAGCATTTGCGAGTGCGCCAATGCTATTCACGCGTACGTTTGTAGACAATAGAATCCTGGGCGATTCGTTCGCTCTGCACACTAGTCTTCGCAATTCAGACCGCATTAACGCATGCTTTATAATGGTGATGCGTTTTCCAATTTTTTTTTTTCTTTCTGGAAACACATTTTTGTGAACATGTTGATGGAATGGAATACTAAAGATGTTACCTTTCTTTAATAAGAATATTATTTTTGGGTGGTGGTACCCTTTAACCCTCGAAACAATACAAAGACTCCCTGTTGCCCCTCACACTAGAAAAAAAACTCTAGCTACGCTTATGTTCAGCCGTCATTACCCATGCAGTTGTATTTATAAGTAAAGTATTTATTACCATTTGAATAAATAGCTAGTAATTAAAGGGTACCACCACCCAAAAATAATATTCTTATAAATGAAAGGTAACATCTTTAGTAGTCCAATCCATCAAGTTCACAAAAATATGTTTCCAGAAAAAAAATATATAAAGGGAAAACGCATCACCATTCTAAGGCATGCGTTCATGGGTCTGCATGTACGAAGACTACTTTGTCCAGAGCGAACGAATCGTCCGGGATTCTATTGTCTCCAAACGTACGCGTGAATAGCATTGGCGCACTCGCAAATGTTTGGCCCGTACGGAACCAGGAAATAATAGTGGTTCCGTAAGTGGTGGTAATGAATTGCTTTGTTTATGAATTACACAACCCTTTGCAAAATGTTGGGTATCAATTTGATATCACAGAACGGTACCAAAATATATAATTACGTGTTATTCTTTGCCTGGTGGTCCGCTTTAAATGATGTGAATATGAATAACAAAGTTGGATAGCATTTATTATGATTGGAATAAATAATTCGTTATATTATAGGTTTTCCCGCTCAATTTCGCGATTGTGACAATCAAATTGATTTAAGGAGCAAACGAATTCGCGCGATTTGCGATCGCCGTGTCAAAGCAGCATTCGAATTCGTAAATAGTCGTTCAAAATCGCGTCTGAGCAAGTGAATTTGAACAAAGAGCATACCTTTTCATCAATGGTCATTCAAAATTGCATGTAGTTCACGCTGGCGCTACTGCACATTCGCGAATTCGAGTGCCCATAAATGAACTATTGTGTCTATTCACGAAACCGTATGCGTATGCATGAATTCGTTTGCACTTATTCGGAATTTGAAAGACCAATACCAACGATTACGCGGCAATGCGTGAATTTGAATGACCCTTAATGAATTCGATTGAAAAAAGTGTACAATTGAGCGGGAAAACCTATATTATAATGTACGTATGCATCAAAACGTCCAAAATCAATCACTTAAAAATGATCAACATGAAATTGATATGCTGTTCTTCGTGAAAAAAAAATGATAATACTTACTTTGTGGCGAGTAGCTATATAGTGAGTTTAAACCAATTTTGTCTTCCTCCTGATCTGTGGAGCTGACAATGAAGAATGATAATAACTGAACTATTGATGAAATATTTATATAAATTTTCCTCTGCACACCTCACTGTCCCGCACGACAGTTGATAAATGGCCTGGAAGGCTGAACGGAGCGTGCGTGAAGTTTTTGAGATAATTGGATTTGTAATACATTTCTATATCGTCACACTTAATTGGCCCACATACCCACATACGTATAAACAGTAAAGGCTGAAAAGAGCGTGTTTGAAGCTTCTCGAATAATCATATTCAGTTCAATCGTCACACGTGTCTCCCTTCAGTGGAGCTGACATGATTGAAGACTAATAACAACTTTAGATTTTCTGAATTATTTGTATACATTTTCCTCGTCACACTTTGAGATTTTTAATATAATACATTTTCATCGTCACACTTGTCTCAATTCTGTAGAGCTGACACTGAAGAATACTAATACCGTCTCACTGCAATAATTACATTGATTTTGTTCTCGTCACACTTCACTCTCCCATGAACGTATAGAAATATGAAGGTTGAAAAAGCTCTTGTCACCTATCACAGGATAGCGTTAACGGACGCCCGAAGGAGAGCAAAATTATAGCTCGGTCACAAATGATCGAATAGCGATAACGGACGCCCGATGGAGAAAACAAAATAAAAATTAAATCCGTTCGGTTCCATTTTTGTTCGTTTCTTGGCCATTTCCTGTTCTGCGAATGCGTTCCTTGTCAGGCGATGCCCGTTGTTTTATCAGGGGGAAAGTGTTGCGCATGCAGCAATTAAGACAACTTTCCCCAACGGAAAATTTGATGTCAAACCGTCGAGCATCGTTTACGCTATCCGGTGATGTGCATGTGACAACACCAATAGCTAGAGCTTTTGCAACTATTTTGTACATTTGCATTGTCACACTTTAACACCGTCCTATGACTCCTATCAAGCCCATAGAGGTATAAGAAGGATAGAAAGGCTGTTAATAGAGCAAGTTGAAAGCTTCTGAAATATGACAAACATTTTCCTCGTGACATTCAAACATTTATAACATCCCATGGAAGTTTAAAAAAAGGAAGGTTGAACAAAAAAACCGTGTACGAAACGTGTAAACAAATTGTAGAAATACTTCACTGTCCCACCATCTGACCAGGCCCATAGACAGGGGATGGCTGCATGATCAAAGAGCGCCTTCGAAGCTTTTGAGATGCATTTTTGCATTTTATCGCAACAATTTACTGTCCCACCATCTGTCCACGCCCATGGGCGATGAGAGTATAGAGAGGGGTAGGCTGATCATAGAGAAGAGGTCATCTGGTCAAGTGGTCAGAGCACTGCTCCTCGCACTAATCAGCCCGGGTTCGAACATCGACTGCGTCTCCTAGATGGTGACGATAAAGGACGTAAATAATCAAAACTGATTGAACGTGTTATGCAAAAAAAACAGACAACCCAATCGTCAGCATAGAGCGTGTTTGAAGCTTCGGGATCATGTATAATACATTTTCAACATCACGCTTCAGGGTCATTCCCTGTCAAATCAACCAAAATGTTGTGAATTTTTCATCGCACCCGCTTCAAATTTGCTGAAACTTGGTAGAAATGGTAATTCAGGCTAACACATCCCATATTTAAATTTTCAAATTTTATTTCAATCACCGCAGCCATTATAAACATTACAACCATTATTACACCACCCTCACCACCACCACCACCATTACAACCATCACCACAACCACCACCACCACCACCATCACCATTACTACCACCAGTCCACCACCATCATCATCATCATCACCACCATATTATCACCATTACCACCACCGCCATCACCATTACAACCATTACAACCATCACCACCACCACCACCACCACCCCCACCGTCACCACCACCATCACCTTTACTACCATTCACCACCAACACCACGAACATCACCGTCGTTGTCATCACCGTCGTCATCATCATCATCATCATCATCATCATCATCATCATCATCATCATCATCATCAACATCATCATCATCAGCATCATCAACATGAGTGACCACCACCACCACCAGTACCTCCACCCCCACTAATACCATCTTGATCACCAACATCAACACATACACCAACACTACCACCACCCGTAAAACTATCACCACCACTACCATCACCGCCATTACCACCATCACCGCAACCATCATCATTACCACCACCAAAAACACCACCACAACCACTACAACCACCATTATAAACATAATGACCATTATCACCACCAGCAGCACCACCACCACTACCACCATTACAATCATCACCAGCACCACCACCACTATACCACAAACACCACCACCACCACCACTACTATCACCACCCTTACAACCATTACTACCACCACCACCATCACCATCACCACCACCGTAACATCACCGCCACCACCATTACAACCATCACCACCACCATTACAATCATCAACACCTATCACCTTTACTACTGTCACAGGTCCTATTTGAACCTGGCCCCAGTTCGGGTTTTCAATATTTATACAGGAGATTATTTACTCAAATAAATCAAAAGGGACAAAAGTATATACGATTAATTAGCTTAGCCTTAAAGGTAGACTAAAACGTTTTAATCATAAAAATAAAAGGTCATCAAGCATGGATCAAACAATCATATATAAACAACTATTATAAGCAGTGAATTAACTCTAATTCAACCTAACTTAAAATATCAACTTATATGACTTAAGATCAAATGCTGTTCAACTTAACCAATAAAACCAACTATATAACTTTAAATCTAAAGTTATTTGACTAAATATCACCAAGGGTTTCCTAACTTATACAAGTAAATGGGCTTCTATAAATGTATCTTGGTTGTCTTGGATTCCACTCGGGGAGAGCAAAGATATACCGAGGGAGCAGGGAACCTGAAACAAGAAACAAGAAACAAGACAAGGAGAACGTCTTAGCCGCTGTGGTGATTTCTGGAAGAATTCACAAACACGTCCGTTCTCCTCGCAAGCAATATGCATCTCCTATATTAAACTAATATTTCATAGGACTTACTAAAAATAACATTTAAAACAATCTTTATAAATCATTATATTACAAGTAGAGAAAGAGAGAAAGATAACCCAACCATGAGTTCGGAAAGAGAGAGAAAGAGAGAAAGAGAGAGAAAGAGCGATAGAGACATAGTGTAAAGAGTAGCCAAAGTCTTCAAACAAACTCCTACTTAAAGGTTCTTCTAACGTTAAAGGGCAACAACTTCCTAAACACAAAGAAATAGTTTGTATATAGTTTACACGTAGGCTACTAGTCTCACTCATTCAATCCAGCCTACTTAATCTCTAAATCAATGAGGCTATAATAATCAGGCACAACTAAAGTGCTGGTATGTACATTGCACTCTTAACAAGTTGCATATACTTCAATGTATGTGAATATCCGAAGTATAACTTCAAGTATATTATGTTTCACATAAGACATATAGAAATGCCTAATAATAGTTGCAATTATCAAATTAAACCGGTTTCTCTATAAAAATTCATATCAAATGACATCATGTAAGTGTTATGCCATATCGATCTTTGTTATCATAATTATTCTCATAAAACATATTCAAAACAATAATGTGTTAGTATTACATGCAAGTTATGGTTTTGCGAGCATTGTTCAGCGTCGGTTTATTATAAACCATTGGAGCTCATGAAATATCACTGCCACAGGATTAGAGCTCTTTAAACCTGTTTGACATGGGTGATACTTCCGCAATTTGTATTTATCATATAACATAATCACAATATAACTTCAATTATTCTTCTAATAATTTTCATTAAAAGTTGCACCACGCGCAGCGTAACCATACTGAACAAAGAGCGCATAACCATGTGTACAATACAATGGGTTAGATAATATCACAATTTATTTTACAAAGAGATGGAAAAGCCATATCTTCAACTAGATCAACTCATTTAATACTTGTGTATGAATCAACTAAAATGTAAGCTTAATTGATCATATAAATATTCTAAAAGAAAGTGAATATATGTGCAAGAAGACTATGATACATATAGGCTACTAAATATAAAGATGGATGTTGCTTACCTGAAACAAGAAACAAGACAAGGAGAACGTCTTAGCCGCTGTGGTGATTTCTGGAAGAATTCACAAACACGTCCGTTCTCCTCGCAAGCAATATGCATCTCAGCTCCTACTTGTAACTAAACCAAGCTAACAGGAGGTGAGATGCCTTGTTATCTTATTTCAAGTCAACATCAATGAATCACCATTTAGCACACACACAGGCTTTGCTTCCCATTAATCTTAAAGCACAGTGCACATTAAATAAATCACTACCTGAGTACCAGCAACTTTTATCAATGCCAGATAGGTAGTATGTACGGTCTACATGCACAATGACATTATTTTGTACCAAGGGACTGCGTACTCTATAAAACTTACAATAGAGACATAAAATGTATTTAATCTTACATTAGTCAAACTACAGGGTCTGACACTACCATTCACCAACACCACCACCACCATCACCACCACGAACATCACCGTCATCATCATCATCATCATCATCTTGTCAACCAGGACCACCACTATTGAATAAAATACTATCTATACAATTATCACACATTAATCAGAAGAATATTACAGTTATATTGGTGCATGATCTAAGTCTCAAATATCACTTTCGGAGAAAAAAATTGAGGATCACTTTAATAAGTAGAGTCATGTCTTTAGAATTGTATGAAGAGTCATACGTTAGCTCGACACTTATGGAAGCTTCATTCTAGCGTTGAATACATGATATACACAATGTGGGTGCCAACATGGCGTCTCTCTGGGCAAACATTAACAAAAATCGCCATGTGGCACGACGACGTGACCCTTTAATTAACCAAAATTACAGCATACACGACTGGACTTCTTCATGGCCGCAACACGTTTGGCCGAGGGCGCATTCTGCATGATGTATCCCGGTGGTGGTCCTAGCTTTAAGAAATCTCGGCCGGTCATCGGGGCTCTCTTTATGAACTGTAAGTCGAGCTGATCGTCCGTCTCATCTTCGAACTCGAAGGCCATTGCGACCACCACGAGAGCCAGGATGATGAACAGGATCTTTGATGACATCATCTCCTGAAAATGGGGAAGGGGGATGGGTGGCGAGGGTTATTATGTGCAATGCTAAATGTTAGTGCCAACAGTTTAATTATGTCGCTGTTGAGAACAAACAATCATAATTATTTTACAATAATATTCATTTGGGCGCCAGATATGAAACAGTTAACAATACTGTTGACTCATCCGGAAAAGGTCCGCCGTTTTCCCCCTCGTAAAGACAACGTAAATGAAAAAGGGTGATATTCGGACCACAGACGTGGCAGAAAAGTAATACTCCTGGACAGTGCCCCCACCCCCTTCACCTCCCTAGAAAAAATCTAGCTACGCAACTTTTGAGTCACCATTGCCCAGTTGCATTTATACAGTTTTGTTTTATTACGATTGCAATAAATACTAAGTTATATAATAACATAAACATGATACGAAAATCGTATAAAATGATCAAATTGATCAAATTGGCATGATTGCTGTTCTTTCTGCAAAAAATAGACAATACTTACTTTGTGTTGCGTATTGTGTAACGGTGTAGGGAGTATAAACCAAGTATGATTTTCTTCTGCGGAGTATGAAGATTAATGAAACCGTAACATTTTTTGAAACATTTATATACATTTTCTTCGTCAAGGCTGAATAGAGCGTATGTGAAGCCTCGGAGATCATTATAATACACTTTCATCGTCACACTTTACTGTCCAACCATGCCCACGGATGTGCAGAAGGGGGGAGTCTAAATAGAGTGTTATTAAAGCTTCTGGAATCTGGAATGATGATATACATTTTCAACGTAAAATGTTATTATAAAATGGGTAGAAGAATCCCTGCATTCTGATTGGTCAATTAGCATGTAAAAGTTTTTTACTGATACATGGCTCACTTTAGTTTGATTTTCATTTTTTTTTCGCTTATTTTATAAAAACTAATGCTGCACAGGGGTATTTTGTGGATTAAAAAAAAAAAAAAAAAAAAATTATAATTTAAACAAATATTTCTGTTAAAATTGATATAAATTGTTTTATTTCATCTAAAAAAAAAAAATTTTAAAAAAAATCTGATTTTTTTTTTTTCATTTTTTATTTTTAAATTAATATAAACAAAATTTTATAATAAAAATTTTAAAAAAATGTAAATGTGAAATCAATTTTTTTTCCAGCCATGGGTCGGTACTTTTGCAGCCATGGGTCGGTACTTTTGAAGCCATGGGTCGGTAAATTTAGCCAATTTAGCCATTACTGGGAAAAAGTCTGATTTTCACATTTTTTCGCGCCCATTTTATAAAACAAATGCTGCACAGGCATATTTTGTGGATCGGTAAGAATTGTATGCACTCTTTTAACTTTGGAAATGGTCTAAAACCCACTCGCTGCGCTCTTGGGTTTAAACCATACCAAAGTTAAACTCGTGCATCCAATTCGTACCGATCCACTCATGCCTGTGCATCATTTGTATACTGTTCCACGGAAATATAGAACATGTAGAAAGGGGAAGGCTGAATAGAGTATGTGTGAATCTGCGAAACCGTTTTGTCGCCACCACAGCCAGCCAACCGCTACTCCACCCTCTAAACGTCAATATTATTATGATGATGATGATCATCATCATAATCATCAATCATGACTACACGATTGTATTAAGAGAAGTATCTGTATCATAATGTTTGACACCATAATCGTAATCACCTCAACCACGCATGTCATCATCATTATCATCATAATCTTAATTATGATGATGATCATCATCATCATAATCATTTTCCTATCCATCACCACCACAACAATAACAACAACAACCACCCCCTTATAATAGTCAAAATAATGAATTTAATCAACTCTGTGTTATAGTGACGACAACCATTTTTTATTTAAACACGCACAAACAAATGAGAAAATAATTGTGGGAATCTAATAAATTTTATTTTATTTTGAATTTGAATTTTGCTCAAAGAGACATGGGTACGAAGAGTTTCGTGTACGTTTTTTTTTTTTTTTTTTTGCACTCAAGATGAATGATTTTTGTGTTAACAGAGATTTTTTAGATGGCTTCGAGGAACGTATAAGAGAAAGGCTGTTTTCTTGACAATTAAGCAAAATGTTAAGTGGAGCCATATCTTTGGAACTTTGTGTGGATGCGTGCGTGAGTGCGACGCTCACGCAACGTACAGTCAAATAATGAAGAAGCGATTTGGTACGGGCCTTAGTGCAATGTGGGTATTAAAATGGCGCCTCCCAGTGCGGATGCTTAAACAGCGCCATCTTGTGACGGCGATGGAAACGATTTAATTATCGGATTTGGCAGCACGAGAGTTGAAGAGTACAACACACACGATTCTCAAAGGGCCCATCTCGCTTGGCTCGCTGCTGGATGTTTCCGCTGATCATCGGGGCTCTCTTCAGACGCTCGAGATCGAAGTCGAGCTGGTCGTCCGCCTTCTCCCTGGTCTTGAAGGCCATTGCGACGACCACGAGAGCCAGGAAGATAATCAGGATCTTTGATGACATCATTTCCTTCTGTAAAGAGAAGGAGAGGTGGAGAGTGTTATGTGCAATTGCTAAATGCAAGTCGGGTTCTTGTTATCAATGTTGATAACAAGTAGGAGGTGGTAGGAGGGGCTCGACGACGAACAGTCAACCTGTTCGAAACGTCGAGCCCCTCCTACCACCAACCCTCTCCTTGCAATAACTATACCGGCGCTGATAGTTCTTATCAGAACTACAAGCTCAAGAAAGAATACCAACAGTCCTTTCCAGGACTACCAACAGTCCTTTCTAGGACTACCACAGTCCTTTTTAGGACTATCCTAGAAAGAACACCAAACAGTCCTTCTCAGGAATCACCAATCCTCTCCTTATACATGGTGCAACCGCAAACCACACGTATTATATATACCACCATGGAAGCCGATACTTACAAGCAACATTTAAACTATCACATTTCAAAAATCACAGGCCCGTAGCCAAGGGGGACGGTGCGTTGGGTGCGTACGCACCCCCCCCCCCCCCCCCCCACATTCAGAAAGGTCCATTTAAATCGGTCTCGGCCATCTAAACCAGTGGTCTCGGGCAACGATCGGTCTTGTTGACATCTACCCCTCCCCCCCCCCCCCCCCACGCTTACACAACGAAACCAGTGGTCTCGGTCCAGTTTTTGTAAATAACACCAGCCCCCCCCCCCCTCCCCCCCCCCCCTATTGAAAATCATGGTTACTGGACTGAATCATAGTATTAATTTGCGCTCTAGTGATAAAACAGTCAACATTACTTTGTACTCATATGGGCAGATTTTTCCAAATACTACGTAAATGGTGACGATGTGCGGACCACAAGAAAGTCATACTTCCCCGTCAACCTTAGCAAAATACACGGAATCTCTATTGCCCACCCTCACCTCCCTAGAAAAACTTTCTAGCTAAGCTACTTTTCAGCCACCATTACCCGGTTGCATTTATCAGTATTTGTTACGATTTGAATAAATAGTTGTTAAAGAGATCTTGTAACATTTTCCAAATCCACAACACTTGAGCAGAACTCTAGTGGTTCTCTCATGCCGTGTTGTATAGTTATTACCAATAGAATCATGGAACCGGCTTTGGTTTTTCGAATTTCCATTTTGGTAAAAAGATATTTTCGTTTGATCCGTTAAGATTTTTAATTATCCACTGGAAAGCTATAACTGTGTACAAAGTCAGTGCAAGGAGTTTGAGAATATCACTTTTTTCTCATAATTCAGCGGCCACTGGCGTACCCATGATTTTTTCAGGGTGGGGGGGGGGGGGGGGTTATTTCGTCGACCAAAATTACCAAGGCGGAGACCACTGGTCTAGAGACGTGTCGGGGGGGGGGGGGGGGTCTTCATCAACAAAAATCGAGGGGGGGTGTCCGTGAAAAATTGTCGATGGGGGGGGGGGGGGGGTGACCGTCAACATTTTTTAAGGGGGTGTCCGTCAAAAATGTTCGAGGGGGGGGGGGGGTGTCCGTGAAGAATTTTCGAGGAGGGGGGGGTGACCATCAAAATTGTTTAAGGGGGGTGGGGTGTCCGTGAAGAATTTTCAAAGGGGAGGTGTCCGTGAAGAATTTTCAAGGGGGGGCATGTCCGTAAAAAATGTTCAAGGGGGGGGGGGGGGGGTGACCGTCAACATTTTTTAAGGGTGTAGGTGTCCTTGAAGTATTTTTGAGGGGGGCGTGACCGTCAACATTTTTAGGGGGGGGGGGGGGGGGGGTGTCCGTGAAGAATTTTCGCGGGTGGAGGGGGGTTGTCCGTCAAAATTGTTCAAGGTGGGGGGTGTCCGGCAAAATTTTTCTAGGGGGGGGGGGGAGGGTTGACTGTCAGAAATGTTTAAGGGGTGGGGGTGTCCGTGAAGAATTCTCGAGGGGGGTGTTCGTCAACAATTTTCAAGGGGGGGGGGGTTGTCCGTGAAGAATTTTTGAGGGGGGGGGGTGTCTGTTACAATTTTTCAAGGGAGGGGTGTCCGTCAAAATGTTTCGATCGGGGGTGGGGGAGGGTGACCGTCAACATTTGTTAAGGGGGGTGGGGGTGTCCGTGAAAAATGTTTGATGCCGAGACCAAGATCCGTCAACAATTTTCAAGGTCGAGACTGAGGCCACTTGTTAAGTTGTGGCCGAGACCATTAGTTATGGTGGTCGAGACCGCTAAAAGGTAGTCTGGAGACCAGTACAGTAAAGGGGGGAGGGGGGTTTTCAACCCCCCCCCCCCAAAAAAAAAAAAGAAGTAATTTTTTCATCAAAGGGGGGAGGGGGGGGGGGGGGGGGGGTTGAACACTCCAACCACCCCCCCCCCCCCCCCCCGCCACATAACACGCATTTAACGTGACATGTTCAGACATTACTTACTGGACATATCAGATCACAAAAATACACATTGTATCGACCATTCATCACTTTTCGCTGATTTCAACAAAGTTACTAGATCCTTTTAATGAAATTGTGTTAATAGCATTTATAGCGATTAAAATACAGAATTAGTTATATCATTATGCATCGCCCGGGGGGGGGGCACTCAACTATATTGCTGTACACACGCGCGACCACAGGTTTTTCAAACCAGCCCTAAACAAGTTTTATCCATTGGTCAAATTTATACCCTATTCAAGTATTTTCGCGTGCTTTTTTGACAATTTTGCCCCCTAACCAAGTATAACCCCTAAAACATACCCCTAAACAAGTTAGGAGAAAACAAGTTTGGAGAAAAAGATACCCTTAACGCGTATTTGTCAAAAGATACCCTTTTTTCTGATTTTGGCCTTTTTGACACCCTAAACCTTTGCCTAAACGCGTCACGCGCGTCACGCGCCATCAGTCAGAGAGCCGTGCATGTTTTAATGAGGCTAAAGCGCTCGTCCTTTTCAGATTCCCCCGATCCAACTTTCTTTCCCGAGTATTACGCGGCTGGAGACACATTATTTTTTTAATGTGATAACTTCAGTTTGCAATAACATATTGTACAATGTGATATATGACAATGCAGAAAATAGTTCACTCTTTGCTTCCATATAAATATATTTTCAATTTGACAAAGACAAAAAGATGAAAATCAAGTGTAATAACTTGACAAAATTCCTTTTTAAAAGATTTTTTTCATTGCGCTTGAAAACTTATAACATGAAGTTGCGTCTCCTTCATATTTATATCATATGAAAGACAATTAAATGCACTTTATAAATATGTCAATTTCGTAGCCGTTTATTTCGTAATCGGGTCAGGAGCCAACAAAGACCAGCAAAGGACAGAATAAAATATCGAATTGTTGTCATTCAGCGGCAATCCAGCCGGTTGATTGGCTGAATTAGCATCGCGCAGATTCTCCACGTCAGATGATTTCCCGCGATGAAGAGAGAGGGGGAGAGAGATTTTATCTTTCCCGCACAGCGCGTTGTTCCGAGGGGGAGGCTGGTATTGCGTTTTATGAATTAGACCAATCACTGGCCCACTACCAACACACCCCTTCGTACCATCCAATGGGAATGCTCGTTCGCATTTTAGTTCTTCTTAATTTGTACTTGAGTGGTATTTTCTTGGCTCCTGACCCGATTATCCAACGTAGCAAAATAAAACCTACATATTCTGAAAGAGTATGAAACATGCTTTACAATGATTATAAAATCATTGAGACGCAAGATGGATAAACTGTTATTTTTAACCTCTGAACACTGAGACATTCTCGCCCCACGGCCTCCCATAGACATAAGAACCGCATGACTGCTCTCCCTTTGATAAGGAAGACAATGTGAGCCATACCGTATGGTGTACTTGATTATGCAACATTGTCTTCTTTATCAAATGGAGAGCAGTCATGCGTTTCTTTTTCTATGGGAGGCCTTGGGGCGAGAATGTCCCAGTGTTCAGAGGATCGCTGGAGACGAAAAAGTAGCAAATTTAGGAAACGACATTGCCTCAGAAAAATGGCCCTAGGGTCCAAACGCCTTACCCAAAATCTATGCTTATGGTATCATTTTGTTGGAAAAAGAATGTTCTACCCAATCCAAAAAAAAACAATGACATTTGGTCGATGATGTTGATAAAATTAACGATCCTAGGTGTTGCATTCTTTCTGAGACACCCTGTATAGTTGAGTGGCTCCCCCGGGATGCATCGAAACGTTCAAAATGAGTCCCTTGAAATGGTCAACGCGAAACAAATTTTATGATTGCGATTCTTTCTGCAGAAATTTGACAATACTTACTTTGTGGCGAGTAGCTATGTGGAGTATCAACCAAGTATGTCTGATCTGTCTCCTGCCTTCTGATCTGTGGAGCTGACAATGAAGAAGAAAAATAATTCACTATTTATGAAGTATTTATATGAATTGTCTCGGCACACTGATACGAGTGTGGATCTTTCTGCAGAAAATAGACACTGCAATACTTACTTTGTGACGAGTAGCTGTAGAGAGCGAAAACCGAGTATGTCTTCCTCTTGATCTGTGGAGCTGACAATGAAGAATAATAATATATATAAATTGTCATCGGCACACCTCAATGCCCCCATGCAGTTTATACACGGGAAGGATAGAGCGGGCGTGCGTGAGGTTTTTGAGATAATTGTAATACATTTAAACTTATTTGAAGCTGGGTCAAATGAAACAAATCGTAATTTATATTCATCAATTAAAATGAAGGTGATACCGATGAAAAGAAGTAGCCTATAATATATCTCGCAAATCAATAGTTTGAATGAAATATGAGTTAGTATTACAATGCGCAATCGATATAAGTATTTGCAGTGTATCATGGCTTTGTTCGTATAGTGTTTACTAAAAATATTGGCCACCCCAATAAAAAAGAACTTCCGCCGCCCTTGATAATATATCTCGCAAATCATTAGTTTGAATGAAATATGAGTTAGTATTACAATGCGCAACCGATATAATATAATTAAAATGAAGGTGATTCCGATGAAAAGAAGTATGATATGTCTCGCAAATCAATAGTTTGAATGAAATATGAGTTAGTATTACAATGCGCTACCGATATAAGTATTTGCAGTTTATCATGGCATTGTTGGTATAGTGTTTATAATATGCAAATAATACTATTTACGTATTCGTATCAGCTTCAGCAGAGTTCGTATCCAAGCGCGTAAATAAAAAGTATGGCGATGTAACGGTCTCTTTAAAGGGATGCACTTAAACTTTGTCCCAATTGACTAAACTCGCTTGCATATATCCAATGGTTATTCACACCAGTCTGTTTTCCATTACTCATTGATAAAGTATGAAACTTTTTTTAGTTTGGGGGAATTTTCTCTTTCTTCTGGCGATATTCATGATTCAATTTCAAAACGATCCTGGGGATAAATTCAACACATACAAGACAATGCGTAAACACATTTTTACTTTCAATTGCGTTTTTGTTCATGTATCGGCTTTGCGATGATTATAGCACATTTAACATGGGATGTCCACTAAGCATTCAGTGGACATATCAGATCACTGAAATACACACTATCAACCCTTTGTCAGTTTTTGGCGTAATCATACTCATATTTTAATACAGATCCCTTTAAAAAACAGGTTGATATAAATTATTATACAGTTGTAAGGTCAACCTCGTCTATATAGTGACAATACAATAGACAGAATAGTGGAGAAACTTTTGAAATTGGGTTTTAAAATATCACTTTAGAAGTATGGTTATTTTTAATTTTCATTATGCATTATTATAAAGATTTAACTTTGAAAAATGTGGGGAAGTTTGTAAAGGCACCACAAGTGAGGGCGGGGGGGGGGGGGTATACCCTCCATGGGCGGCGGAACAGGGGTGGCAGGGGTGGCAGTTGCCACCCCAATATGTTTATTGGTAAATCAGTAACATTTTATAATGCAATAATTTAGTGTAGTGCGCCCATAAATACTTGGGGGAACGTATTACGCTAGACTGGATCCTTCATTCTCCGATTCTACCTACGGTCATTGCATTGTATCACAATTGTATCTATAGACTAATTACTACTTACATGTAATACTCATATAGTATAGCTACTTCATGTATAGGCAGTGGCGTAATGAGCAAAAACTTTGGGGGGATAAACCAAATCCGCATGACAGCCGGATATTGCGAGGGAGCGAAGCGACCAAGCCCGAAGGAGCGAAGCGACTGAGCTGGTGGATGGTGTGGGAGGGGGTGTCCCCCCTCCCACGGTAGGGAGCTTTTGCATTTTTGGACTTGAAACTGTGCAATCTGATGCATACCTAGGAAGGAAATTCTGACTCGACGACATGTACTATAATGTGGGTAAGTGTGTCATGATTCTACCGACCTGAAAAGGGGCTCATATTTGTTTCATAAAGAAAAACAAATATGCACCCCCAAAATAATATTCGCAAAGTGACATATACAGTTCAAACAGTGCATTAAAAGTCACATTGGTATATTACGATAACATCAACAGAGAACTCCAGACATAGACAATGCCGATTCCCGAGGGAGCGAAGCGACCGAGAGGGGGAAGGGTGATGGGAGGGTGTGATGGTAGGTGGGTATCCATCCGTGCACGATAAGGGTGCTTTTGCAATGTTTTATTTTAATTCATGCAATCTGGTGCATACTTAGGAAGGAAATTTGACTTGACATTAAGTAAAATCTAAGTTATCTTGTCTAAAGAAATACCCTTTTTTCAATCACTTGTATCGAATTTGATATAAGCCATGATTTAAATTTTATTTGAAGGGGGGGGGGGGGGGGGGGCAAGAGCCCCCCAAAGACCCCCAACCAGTACGCCAGTGTGCATATAGGAAAAGTAAATACTAACCAGATTAACATATTGATGTGTGCCCGTATATGTTTTGAGGACAGGTATTTACTTGTTTAACTTGGAAATCAAACTTAAGTTCGTGTAGAACATTGAAAAGGTAAACATACAAAATTAAACCTTTTTTATATTACGTTTAGTACATTCATGTTCTCCACTTTGATTTATTATGACTTGCATGTAAGAATGATGAATTAATGAATGATGATTATGATGATGGTGATGATGATTATTATGGTAATGATGAGGTCATGAGGATGAAGATGATGATGATCAAGATGGTGATGGTGATAATGAGGATTAAGTTGATGGTGATGAATGATGTGATGAGGATGGAGGTGGTGATGGTGATAATGAGGATGAAGATGATGTGATGCAGATGGAGGTGGTGATGGTGATGAGGATGATGATGAGGTCATGATGATGGTGATTAGGATAATGATGGTGAGGTTTATGAGGATGAAGATGATGATGATGGTAATGATGAGGATGGGGGTGATGAGCTCATGAAATTGATGGTGATGTTGATGGTGACGGTGGTGATGATGAGGTCATGAGGATGAAGTATGATGAGGATGGTTGTGGTGATGGCGATGATCATGTTCTATGTCAAAATAACACAGTAATACAATAATTATCACATATGTTGGCCAGCTGGGCTCCCGGTTGAGGGGGGGGGGGGGGGGGGGGGGTGGGGGTACTCGTATATACTTACGGATATGTGTCGCTCCAATGACCCCCTTTTTCAGAGTCGAGCCAGCCGCTCCTATAAGGGTAACATTTTAATTTTTAAAAAGGGTCGCTCCTATACAGGTCTCATATTTTCACCTCCGCTCCGGCCTTAAGACACACACCCGCTCCTAAGACCCCTGTTTTGAAGTTGGCTGACGCACACCCCGCTCCCAAGCCCCCATTTTGAAGCACATCCCCGCTCCTAAGACCCCCGTTTTGAGGCACACCCCCGCTCCTAGAATGTAAGACCCACGTTTTGAGACAACCCCGCTCCTTAGACCCTTGTTTAGTATTTGGCTGAGGCACACACCCGCCAAAAGATAGTTCGAGTACCCCTTCCCCCCACCCCTGGGGTGCTGGGCTGGGCGAACAACCATTTGTTTGTATATACTCAACGATCGTAGTATTCATGGTAAAAGTATGACTGGAATTAATTGTTCAACAAATATTACCGTTACACACGGATAACATAAACCATCAACAACTTTTATTGTTCTTTGACAGACTATGATATAATCTTTGCTATGGTTAATAAACAAACGATGAGCTTATTTCATAAAGGCGCTTAATCCACTTTCCATAACGATTGAGTTGACGATATTGATAATACATTAATACTCTATCTAGACTGTCTTTTACATTATTTTTAGATCAAATAACACAATCAAAATCAAAATATGGATCGTTCCATTTTCATATTCTCATAGGCATATGTACAAGGTTGGACAAAGAAACCGGCTTTTCTCCAAACTTGAAAAAGTGGATGGAGCCCTCTTTGTAATTAAGCTATTTAAACGTTGTTTACCAGTAAATCACCAAGAATGATCCCCTGCAAAACATTGCAATGTCTTGGAAAGAACACCACACTGTAAACTCACTGCGAGCGCAATGTCGCCACATCAGTTTGAAATTGCCTGCGCTCACACTGTGCATCTCAGCAATTATTGCACAGTGTATTCACAGTGTGACTAGTGTTCACTCTGTAAAAAGCTCCAATTAAACACAGTCTACATATTGTGTCCACACTGTGAAACGCAGCGTGTTCACACTGTGGCAAACTGTGTTCTTTCAGGAAGGGTAAACTTAACGTCTGGTAACCAACCTGCTTATAATGGCTGCTTTTGCTGTTTCCC
>JBAMJV010000617.1:0-30690 GCA_037951105.1 Echinarachnius parma
TTCTTCCCCTATCTGTGCCTAAAAAAATCCCAACATAATTGAGTAAACATTTTATACTATTCATTAATCACTCTTTCTTATTACCCTCTTGATTATAGATGATGCATGACATAGAAGAAAAACAAGATTGTTCTTATGTTGTCTATGTCAGGTTGAAAATCTCGCTTGCTCCGATCGGGCCACCAAAATAATTACTTTTATACATATTTGCTGACCATAAGTGCAATTTCCATCTGAGCCCCGGGCCATAGCGGGCCCATTGTGGGGGCAAGCCACTGCTTAAGGTAAGACTTTGCAGCAAATATTTGATGTCATTGAATGTCTAAGCTTTTTGAGGATGATTAATCTGTTACAGTATACAGTGAAACCACATTATAATTGAGGGCATGGACCTGCAAAATTGCCTGGTTATAATAGGGATTTGTTGTATTAAGAGCTCTTAATGAGGTTCCACTGCATTACAAGACAACGTCATAGGTCGTAAGAAATTGTTACAAAGTGGTTCCATGTATTGAATGGTCAATTGGTGATGTGATGAAACATTTGGAGTATCAGTAGAACATGTTAATATTTCTGAAATTTCCTTGAGGATCAAAAACCTACGACCTAGTCGTCTTCAATCAAACAAGGAGTTCAGTTTTTCGATGCTTGCTGTACGGAAGATCAAATCTCAACAACTGGGCATGTGCTCCAGTGGATAGAAGCGCGTATCTCACTACGGGAGGTTGTGGGTTGAATCCCTGCCAGGTTATCATCCAAAGACAATAATAAAAATGGTACCTACTGCCTTCTACCAAGGCGCATCGGAAATGACATAGAGTGGAGTAGGGTCATAGTTACAATTCATGTTATGCAGGGCCTCGCTTGGATGAGCAGTGTTCGTCACATGAAGTGGCTACCCTATTAATTATCATTATTATTAATGTATTCAGTGATTAAGTACAACTCTGGGAGTTAGGAATATATTAGCAAGTAAATGCAAGTACGAAGAATCATGAAAGAAAGCCTTAAGTTTATCTTATAGCCCATTGCACACTTTAACTAGCATAATAATTCTACAACTGCATATCTGAACTAAAGCAAATACATGTACAATGTATATTGAATAGCATTTGTGACTGGATATTGCAAAACCTGCACTTTGAAGGTAATTCATGGTTTTGATGAAATGGGTATTTTAAGTTCACCATATGTATGTAAAAAAGACTTATGTTTGTTAAAATTGAAACATCATTATTTTGACTAATATTGTCAGGATTTTTTAGAAGAGAGACATCAAATGAAAGATAGTATGATGAGGCCTTTCTCAATGGCTTGAAATCTAACAATTTGGTTATTACTGAGAGAGTATTGCAGGGTTTTGGAATAGACCGATCACATTTAGTATAGTTCAGATCTTCATCATTGTCGGATCGGCATGCGCATGTGGTGTACAGTTGCCTTTAAATGCAGAAGAATTTGAAATGAACCGAATATTGCATAATGGACTGCTTGCATCGTACGTTTACTTTATATATTCTTTTGTAACTTGTACAATATCCAAGTATTGTTGTCACAAGTATAATATAAATAAAGTATATGAACAACTCAATTTTCAATAATGTACTTCAGCTGTTAATAGTGCAATGTAAATAGTAGTACACCAACAGTATTCTTTGTTCATTTTCAAGTTATGTTATATATTTCTAGACAGTTACTCCTTGTTTTGAACTAAAACAATTTGTTAAATTTGAGCAGTAATAAGGATAAATGGACATGGACCACACAAAACATGGACCTTACCTAACAAGGGAAGTAGAAAGTAGCAATAATTAAAGATGTGTTTCCACTTTACTACGGTTACATTGATATGCATTATAGAAAGGAGGCGAGATGCAAGATGAACTAATGAATGCAGTGGATGGTAGAGACCAAGAAGGGTAAATATATTTGGAGGCATAAAGATAGTGCATGAGAAAGAGTCCAGAAAAATGAAAGAGAAGTACTAGAAAAGACGGGGGGGTGGGGGGGACGACAGAGATTTGAAGAGTAAAGATTACAGTGTCGGTGAAAAAGAAAAGAGCACATAGAAAAGAGAGGAGGGAGAAGGGGAGACAGTGTCGGAAATAGAGAGAGGGGAGTGGAGGGGGGGGGGAGAAAGGGAACAGTTCGGTGTCGGAAAAGTGATAGAGCAGCTTAGCAATAGGAGTGGCAGAAGGGGAGACAGTGACGGAAAAAATGAAAGAGCACTAGAAAAAAGAGGGAGTAAAGAGATCAGTAAAAAGGATGTATTGAAAGAAGGACCTGAAAAAAGAAGGGAGTGCACCAGCAACGGAAGGGTATAGAAAGAGGGGTTGGGGACGGTGGGGTGGGGGGGGGTGGGGGGTGTAGGTAGATCGACATATTCATCTTTTTTCATGGCCTCTATTTACGTTTTATACTGTACTTGTACTGTATATAGAATGCGCCGAGCGCCGTTAAAAGACTGCAAGTAAAATGTAAAGAGGTCTGCCATGAAAAAAGATTAGATTTGTTTCCCCGCTCTAGGGCGAGGTAGCACCGGAAGAGAGAAAGAGTGAGGGACGAAAGCAGGTGGATGACGAGATGAATGTAGATAGAGCAATAACAATGATACCCGAACATAATAAGTTATTTAGTATTATATCAAAACCTACATTACATCACCAATATTATAGGCCACTCGTCACAAGCAGCTCAATTAATTGTTACGATCAATTATTAGATTGAATTTATTGATTGATCTATTCAGATACGATCTATGAATTGATCGTACTACAACATCGTTCTTAATGTCCACTCTTATTTCCCTGGGACACAATGAGATTATGACTATTTCCAGATGATTTGGGACATTGGGCTATTATGACATTATGACACTGCGAGGGAGCGTAAAGGACCAAGTCTGAGGACGCCCCGGCGGGGGGGGGGGTGGGAGTTGGGGTGGGGGGGGGAGGTGTGGGAGGAGGTTTATCTCCCTTCCACGGCCATCGTAGGGAGCGTTCCCATTTTATTGTCATGGAATTATGCAATCTGATTGGCTACACCTTAGCAGGAATATTTGACTGGACAATACTATATACTAGAATTTAGAAGGAGTGTTTTACTTACACTTTCAACGGGTAATTATGATATTGAAATTGATGTTTAAAATAGCATTTAGCCATATATGTCAAAGATACATTTGATGATTTTAGCTCATTCTGGGAGTAATAATATATTAATAAAGTGAAATAGTCATATAATGTATAGATACTACTAACTCTGGCGTAATATGGTAGTTTGTGTGGGAGGAGGGGGGTGGGGGGGGGGCATATTTCTAATTCGATACCAGTTAAACATCAAACAAATTGTTACTTCATGAGAAATGATAACTCAGATTCTACGTCATGTCATAGTCCATTTCTTTCTCTTGGTATGCACAAGGTCGCACATTTTGAATGTAAAACAAATGCAAAACGCTTCCCTGTACCGTGCAAGGGCGGACATCCCCTCCAAATCATATCACCCCCCCCCCCCCCCCCTCGTCCCTCTAACCATCCTACCTCATCGGTCGCTTCTCTCCCTCGAGAATCGGTCTTTGTCCTACGTCTGGTTATACCTTAGTTCATGTTGTTGTGGCATCTGGTGCAGATTGTATAACTTCATGAACAAAATACATGTATACGTATTTTCCCAGTCGGTAGAAATCATGACAACACTTACCCACATGTAGTACGTGCATGGCGTCCAAGTCCGAATTTCCTTCCTAGGTATGACCAAATATGCACAATTTCAAGTCAAAAATGCAAAAAGCTCCCACCACTGGAGGGGGGACACACCCCCTGATACATGAAACAATGGATTATATTACGGTGAATCTATTAATATCTTATTTTAGTTTGATTGTGAACAATTCTGAATGACAGGATACATGGACGAGTTCAAAATGCATTAAGATTAGAAGTTTTGGATTTTGACAATTATTGAAGAAGTCAAAAGATGAGAGTTTATAAAGGATAAATTGTGCCCAAAATAATAGTGGACCCGAACTAATTCGCGTACATAAGTTACACCCTTGGTATTATTGATCTGCCGCACTATTTAGGAACTTGTCCAAATTGTGTTGGAACTTCTATACCCCCCCCCCCCCCACACCCCCCCCCCCCCACACCCCCGCGACCCCCTCGTAGTTACGACACTGATTGGAATATTATCAGGGGAGGGGAGGGGGGAGGGGCACAAATTATCTGTGCCCCCCAGGTTCTCCCACCCCTCCCCCCCCAAAAAAAAAGTAATGCTTGCAGAAAAACAAACATTACAAAAGGAATCGACAAAGCATGTTAACGTTAAAGCAAATAACAGTATTTGGAAAACGCCCCACACACAACAAATGAAGAAACAAAATATTTATGCATTTAACGATACTAATATATTGACCAAAATATATGTAATGTCGATCATATAAACAGGTGAATACATTTTGTTCAGCTCATGAAAATGCAAGCACCCCCAGTGCCCCCCCCCCCCCCCCTGGAAAATCCTATAGCTACGCCACCGGGTACTGCACACGTCACTGCATGCATAGTACCACAATCGTCCAATCAGATTGAAGCCCGCTGCCGAGGCCTGCACACACCTCCAGCAAGCCCACCTATACTTAAACCATTGTTAACATATTATCTACATTATATACGTTTTATATCGGTACTCCACATCGATTTGCTTTGACATAATAAACTTTACTTGGAGAGGTTTGATTTGAGCATGGATCGTACGCTGCCTAGTAGTATCCCATGATTTGAGCAGAAATCAACAACAATCCCCCACAATTCGCTACGTAAGAAAATAAGGTAGGCCATATCATTTAATTTTGATGCATAATTCTCTCAAACATGCGAGTGGTTTCCAACCTTTTAGATAGAGCAAAACCCTGCAACCTGTCGGTAAAAATAAAAATTTAGATTGGGCAAGCCATGAGAAAGGCCTTATCACAAGCTTTCATTTGATGCCTTCTTTTAAAACATCGGACAATATTTGACAAAGATATGATTGTTTCAATTTTACAAACATATAGGTCTTTTACATCATTATGTGAACTTACACATGCCAATTTCTTCAAAGCATGACTTACCGACAAGTGTAGGGTGTAACAGTTGCTATAACCATTCACGTATAGCCGTAGTTTTTCATACAAATTTGGTCTAATTCCAATTATATCTCTCAACTGTGGTGAATGACGAACGACACTGCTGAAAACTGGTTATCTGCTAAAAAAAAATCACCAGTGTAATTGGGGTTTTCGTATGATTTCCGGTTCTATTTTGTACATTGGCCAGAACATATCGTTGTTGTGCATTCAATTTCAATGATTCTTTCTCCACAGGTAAGTGTGTAAAACAAGTCTGTTTCTGGCATTCGGGCTTGCATCTGTGTCGCATTAGATTTAAAACGTGTTTTCATGTTCGCAACCTGTCATTCAATTTAAAGATACTGTCCACCTTTTTACAAGCCAAAATTCAAAAGATGTGAGATTATTCCCTGGTCTTAATAGATGAAAGAGAATACAAAGTAAGAGCTAGTTTAAGAAGATTAGGATCAATGTGAATTTCAAAAATTCACCAACTTGACGTACAATATATGAACATATTGGCCGGATTCATAAAGGAGGTTTGTAGGAGGTTTGTAAAAAAACATGGTTTATCCATGGTCTACATCTATGGAGTGCTGCTCGTATACAAGTAAAACACTTTATAATTTCTAATGATATGACTGTTAGTGCTTGCTAACCAGCACGATTTCACCATGTGAGAAGACAAACATTTATTTGGTGCATTTTGTATATATGTGTACCATCAACATTGTTAACAAGTAAGTGAGTTTACATTCTTTCTCCATCAGTTTACAAATGGCACTTCATAGATGTAGACCATGGATAAACCATGGTTTGTACAAACCTCCTACAAACCTGCTTTGTGAATCCGGGCCAATATCCTTGTGGTTTATGGAACGTTTTTTTACATTAAAAGAAGAAGAAACTTGGAGATGCATGTAAATGGTAAAAGACGGACATTATCTTTAAAACAAGAGGGATGCACGATTGAAGCGCAATAACGGGCTTCGAATTAATTAATTCAAATTAACTTTGTTGGCATGTGCAAAAAATGATGAAGGGTTGTTAAAACGTATATTGTGTGATTTGATTTATGTCTGAAAGTTCCAAAGTAAATGTATTTCATTATGACGGGTAATGACCGAAAATGCCAAAGAGATGTTTGCATTCCCAATTGCACTATACATAACATTATTTTTTTAAATGAAGAAATAGGTATAATGTGCCTCCAATCAAATTCGTGTTAAAAAGACACAAGGGGGGAATCCTTTTATACATAATGAAATACTTCTATTGTGCCCCCCAAAATAAATAGTGCCCCCCCCCCCCAATCATCAAGCCACTCTACACAGCTACCATGCTTTCTACTGAAGTGAATCGAAATGCTTCGCGCGTTTGGCCAGTCTTGCAGATGGTAATTTTATAGTCACCAAAAATGTAATATTTTTGTATTTGGTGATTTTTAGGTTGAATTTGTTCCGTGGAATTTGACATAATTGCGAAAATTTATATTTCCATATGTTTTGTACACAAATCACGAAATTGAGCGATTTTCGGGCTGACATGCATTGACAATAGGTCACGTGACTTTATAACGGTACGTTCCGATTTTCGAAATTTTTGTTTTAAAATGTGCGCAAGACCCAGAAAGAAAAAAGTCACCAAGCAGCGGCGCGGTCATCTTACAGCGTTTTGGAGCATACAAAAAATTGCAGAGGGGGGGGGGGGGGGGGGGGCCATTATGGCCCCCCGGCCTTATTAGGTTAAGCCATCGACGAAATGCACTAGGTCAGAAAGGGCAGACATTTTCAAAATGGCTGCCAATTAACATACTTCCCAAACTTGTCATATTAATACTTCAAGAATATTTTGCCAGAATATATAGCAAACTTGAACTTGAACTTGAACTGCCAAATATGAACTGAAGTCGAAGGTCAAAGGTCACATGGGCTTATTATATACAGGGTGGCCCAACAAACGGAACGTGGCACTTCACAAATATAGTCTGATAGTAACAACATGATTATGTCCATCGGATAGGGTGTATTTTCCAATGAAAAAACGATACCAAGAACAGTCATGTTGTGTAGTTTTTGTTTCAGGGCGCTGTGAGTGACACCATGACAGGTTCCCCATTTTTGGTTAATTTTCTACCAAGTCAGTGCCTGATAAATCGAATTTACTGCCCGTCATAGTATCGAACAAGCTATTGCCCATTCTCTCGGCACACAGATGAATGCACACTAACAATAGCGCGCGTATTGCTCGACGTTTTATGCTATATGACGGGCAGTCAGTGCGATTTATCAGAACACTGACTTGGTAAGAATTGAAACAAATGGGAGTCTGACATGGTGTCACTCACAGCGCCCTAAAACAAAAACTACACGACCAAAATCACTGGTCTTGGTATCGTTTTTTCATTGGAAAAGACACCCTATCCGATGGACATAATAATTTTGTTACTATATTTTGTGAAGTGCTCCGTTCCGTTTTTTTGGGGGGCCAACCTGTATATGGATGTATGCTTTTCACGATGTCTTACAGACTAGTGGAAATATTGGCCCCGTATTCACAAAGGAGGTTTGTACAAACCCCGGTTCAAACCGCGGTTTACATATATGGAATGCCAATAGTAAACTGATGGGAGAGAGAATGTTGTACCATCAACATTGTAAACAAGTAAGGAATTTACTTTCTCTCTCCATCAGTTTACAATTGGCATTCCATAGATGTAAACCGCGGTTTGAACCGGGGTTTGTACAAACCTCCTTTGTGAATACGGGCCCATTGGGATCGAACTTTACAACGGATCTCCATTGTAGGCTATAGTCCGTGCGCACTGCTTAACACTGACCCAGTGGTGTATTCCGCACCGTGCGCAAGGCGTTCGCAAGATGGCACGCACGTCTTATTTGCAAATACAAACCACCTGTAACATATTCTACATTCAAAATGAGTCGACACGTTGTATACTTGTATTGAAACATTTGTGTGTCATGATAATAAGTAAATGAAAATAAAATTATATCGCTTATATATACGTCTCACATGTGTAACTAAATTGTAGCCAATTGATTTTTTAAATTGTACAAAATTAGGCTATATCACTTTAGTCATTACACAATCACAAGCGCTTCCATTATTAGTTCAATGTTGGTATCTTATAAATATTTTCAAACATACTCAATCAAACAGGACAATACGCATCACATAATTAGTTTTACAAAATTACATATCATGCACCATATAGAATTATACGCGTGTGGTATAGTTTTCAATTATGTATCTTGTTTGGAGAATATCAAAAATAATGGCATGTATTGATATAAAACGAGGCTTGTGAACTAAAAGGGATTCTAGTAACATTGTCAAAATCCTCAAAACTTACCTGGAACTCTAGCGGTTCTCACATCCCTCATTGTCAGTGGCGGATCTACGGGGGGTGGGTGGGGGGGGGGGTTTAGGGGGTTTAACCCCCCCCCCCCACCCTTGGGGCTGCAAGTGAAAATGTGATGTGGGAAAACATCACTTACGGTGGGTTCAAAATAGCAACAAAAAAAAATCGCCGATTCGCGGCTCGTGGGACGATGTTTCGCATCGTCATTGGGTTCAAAACCCCCCCCCCCCCCCCCCCCCCCCTTTAGCAAAAAGACATCACTGGCGGGGGTTCAACATAGCAACAAACAACAAAATCGCCGCTTCAGTCGCGGCTCGTGAACGATGCTCCGCATCGTCAATGGCTGTCAACACCCCCCCCCCTGCCCCCCCCCCCCTACGTAGAAAAAGCTAGATCCGCCCCTGATTGTAATCTATTACCAATAGAAGCATGGGACAGCTTTTGGTTTTCCAAATTAATCTTCATTTATATATTCATGCAGGATTGAAGGGTTCAGATTTATAATTATCTGGTGGATAACTATAACTGTGGTACAAAGTCAGTGCACTGAGCTAGCGAATATCACTTTGCATTTTCGCTCATTACCATGGTAATGCCTATATGATATTGCTCTACCATGGAACTTTTCACACATCACTCAGGTGGACAATAATATCATACACTCTAAATTACAAGGATTTTAAAATTAAATATATTAGATTTACTTTTAAATCTTTCTTCGGCTGTGGTTAGGGACCAGCCGATCATGATTTAAAATAAATTCTTTTGTTGGATTTAAAAATATATATCCAGATATATTAAAAATGAAGCCCTTTTGGATTTTGTTTTATGTTAATCTTATTAGGCCCCAGGAGAGTTCATGGCATCCTAATGAATTATTCATAATCAGTGATGCAGGCCACACTTTTCAGTTTTTAGTTTACTGTGCATGATACATTTACTAAATAAGCGCTACTCACCAATTATCATGGCAAAAGAAAAAATAGAAGACTAAGAGGGAGGATTCGAACCTCGTGACACGAGCGCGGAGGGTCCACAGCGTGACCACTACGCTACGTAAATCGATGATGGAAAGAGTGGTCTCATTGTAATCATATCCTTAACTCTAACCAAAACCGTAATCCTAGTTATGAATATTCATGAGTATAAAACTAAGAAAACTGAGCTTCAGAATACCACAGTAGGTCACGTGTGAAATATCTCTGTTCTCATTCGTCAAATCTCCGATAACCTGGCGTTATTTTCCAATCCTTTGATGGATTGAAAATCACACCTTGGCCTTCGATTAACAATTGCTTCCGCGCGACTTTTTAAGTCTCCATAGATTTACAAATAATCTAAGTGTATTTATATTTGTTTTAATCCAAGCTACGATTTAGATTTTAAAGTGGCGGAGTGACGGAGTGTAACATGCATAACGTCTCCCTCAAGAAAAAAATAAAAAAAATAAAAACAACATTACAAAATAATTAATTAATTAATACATGAATACATAAATAATAATAAGTATAATTATAATAATACTTACCAATTTGACAAAAAACTCAATTAAAAACATAAGGGTACAGATTCTACACAAATGCATAAGGTGTCCCCCATAATTCACGCCCCCCTTCAAATCAGTCCAAACACGACCTATGCATCAATCTATCAGTATTATCATGCATACTGTGTACACAAATCAGCAGAACCTTGAATGACAGGGTATCATACATAGAGACCCTAACCTAGGCGTGATATGCGCTATATAAGAGCTGTTTATTATTATTATTATTATTATTATTATTAGAAATAATTTATTTCACCTAAAGATAACACAAATGCATTAGTTGCAACGAATTGTATTTCCTGACATAGACCTTGTTACATACTCAATATCATGATTCTTAAATCCAAATGACAGTATTGGGAAACGCCATACACAAATAATGAAATGTACGCTTTTATCAAAGACCATGTTTAAGAATACATTTTTTTACTCATATGGAATAATACAAATTTAGCCATTAAACCGACTATCAATTGATTTATTTACAATTTAGAAAAAATATATGGTAACAGATCGATATCGCCAATTGTTGTAAAAGTACACGCAAACACGCGAATATGGGGTTATTAATTCTCACAGGTTCCATAACATCTTTTTACTCTGCACACTGTTAAAACGCTGTGTAAACAAATTCAACAACTTGTTGACATTTTTCAACAACCGCTGTTTAACATATGAACCATCCAACTGTTGTTGAAAACATTCAACAACCCCAGTTGTTTAAAGTTTACACAACTGTTGTTTTAATTTGTTCTACAACTGTTGTTTAGAATAAATTTCAACAATCCCGTTGTTGAAATAGCAAATACAAAACAAGATGTAAAAGCGGCAAGGGTATAGGATTCGAACCGGGGGTCTTTGGGTTATAAGTCTCACTCTCTACCGACTGCGCTATCTCGGTTCGCTTGGTTTGCGAAGGGACACAAGAGGTTTTGACGCGGTGATTTTGCGGTCGAAACTATCACGTGATTTAACACGTTTCAACAGCGCTTGAACAATGGCTGCTTAACACAACCCTTCTTTGTACAACTTATCATGCTACACCTAAAGTTGTATGAAAATATTTAACAACCATTTTTACACAGCGTTTTAACAGTGCAGGGGACCACTTTTAGTGACCAATAAAGCCAGGTTGGCTGCTTTAGGAAGGTGGCAACTGAGACAGGTTTGACTGTATCATTAAAGATTTATGTTCTAATTCTACATTGCGTAACATTATTCTATTGTTCAAATCATTTCGTCTTTGGTAGATCAATTTCACAAAAGGCCACTAAATTTAGTCGTTTGGCACACATTTTCGTAAAATTACAATTCAAACTCGTCGGTCAATGCAGTTGCTGAATACATCTGTGACCGACGAACTTGAATTGCAAAAGACGATGATGCGTGACAAATGATTGAATTGGGTGGACCTTATGTGAATGTGATCGACTAAAGACGCAATTGAAGATGTCATGAATTACTCCCATGCATGCATGCATGGTGACTTTCTAATCATAAATATCTTTATAACGAAATCGAAACACCGTTACATGTTTCTATATTGGTAATACATATACAACGAGGTATGTCAGAACCGCTAGAGTCATAAGTTTTGTAAGATTTGTAAGTTTTGCGGATTTTGACAATGTTACTAGATCCCTTCAATTTCTAAACTTTGTGGTCAACATATAATAATAATATTTTGTGAGGTAATGAAAAAAAAACTTAAATTTAAAATGTAAAAGAGCACAACATTTTACAGACAGAATCAACTTTGTTTGATCAAAATCAGTTCAGAAACAGCTGAAATATGCATAAATGTATCCAATTGGAATACATCTTTAGGACCAAAATTGTGTATTATTTATTACATTTTTGTTTTTAATGCTACACATTTTTGAAAATTTACCAAAATGGTATTAAAGGTCCCATGACATGAAAATACATTTTGACTTCTGTTAACCTAGATAGTGCATACATCAAATAGTTGTAAACTGTTTACGTAAATATGTTTCGTATACAATCTTTTTTTAAATAATGGTTAGCGATTATTTTGTTCATTTTGCTAAGCCCCACCTCTTAAAAAAAAAAACCCAGATTGAAATTCTTCTTGTGAAATCATCTACTCATCAGTTACTAATAAGATGAACAATGCACCTTCGCCCAAGCTAGGCGCCTGCTTTGGGCTGGTCAGGCCAAAGTAGGTACCCGGTCGTGGTGATCAGGCCAAAATACGCAGTCGTGGATCCGGCCCGCAAAGGAACTGGTTTAGTTCCTATGATAATATAACTAGTCTGTGTCTGCAGATCTATGAGTGATTCATATCATTTATTATTATTAAGTTAGGATACAAAATTGTATTGGAAACACATATTGATATTATTGTTGGTGGAATGAATTACTATATCAACAAATTAATATGCATATTTGCTATTGAAAAATGCTAATACAGAAAATTACCCAAGGTTGCCAAGGTAGTGGAACAATTTCATTAGTTCATTGTATGTGGGTGTATAGACCGAAACATCAGTCTATGTTCCGAGGGTTGTTCCACTGACCCTCAGTATGGGGTGGGTAGTATGACGTCATATATATATCAAAGGGAACCCCATAACGAGACGTTTATTTCTGACTATAGTGGGTCTGACGAGGCGAGTATGTTTAATACGAGATCCCCGAACGGTTCACGGCCGGGTTGTTATCATGGCGTCCGTCCGTCGTATTTGTTTGTTTTTCTTATTTTGCATTATACTAGGGCTATAGCTTTACGTGATATACTAAGCAACAAATGAAACAGGACACTTGTTTAAGTTTAAATATTCCATATTAATATCAGATGAAATGTAGATTATCGTATATCAATTTCAAGGAAATTCAGTCTTCTATCTACCCCCTATGTATAGGCAGGGATATACTGTAAAGATGTAATCGTCCATGCATGACTTGCCATGGTCAATTAGCAACAGCAAGGTCTAGCGTTTTAAAAAATAGTAAAAACAATTGAGGATCACCCTTCGAATGAAACATTGGTAATTAGCATGTTACTCTAAACAGAGGTGTGGGGCAAGTAACACTTTTTTGTCTTTGTGTTACGAACAAACTCTGAAAATACGAATTTTCAGTAAAAGAGGGACTGGTTAGGAGAACATCGACATAATGGTAGCCTACTATGTCTATAAGGCATGAAAATTGTCTGTTTCATGTATCCCCGGAAAGTTTGAACCAGAGTTACCAGGAGATCAGTGACGACATGTTAGAGACCGCCCAACTGGTTACCAATGGTGACATTGGTTTTTGAAGATCGTTGGATTATACGGTAGAGTTCTTGAGAACGATTCTTACCAAGTTTCATACTGAAAAAGGGCACAAACTGTGATTTTGACAAATAAACATGTTTGCAATGGCAGATTCCCCTTTTTGTTTCATTTGGATGAAATTAAAACCTAAACAGTTTTAAATTTGTATTTATTCATACTTTTTATTGAGATGAATATAAAAAAGATCACATTTGTAATGAAAAAATAATGACATGTCATGAATATTTCATTTTAGATTATGCTCATCAACACTTTTATGGTTGAGCGTATGTTCCATTTTTGCTATTTTTGAAAACTACATTGTTGCATATATACGGCGGAGTAATATCAATAATATATAATAGTATAATTCATAAAATTGGAAATATGGGAAGTCCGCAAAGCTATAGAGCTTGAATAATGGACAACCCGTTGCAAAAATGTAAGTATAGTTTAAATTCAAATAATACAATTTCGACTCCATATCATATAAATCAAATTAACAAAAATTAACAGAAAGGAGAAGCAGGTGCAACCCCTCGCCCCCCCCCCCCCCCAAAAAAAACAACAACACCCGGTTTGTGAGTTGTCAATACAAACAATAATATCCTTAACTACAAACATTCATATTAATTGATTCTGCATAACATGCATAAGACGTGTACAGTTTCTTTTTTAGAGTAGATTTAAACGAAAATAGCGATGAACATTGTTTTACATTGACAGATAGGGAGTTCCAAATGTCAGGTCCACAGTGTCTAATTGATTTACATGCTACAATAGTTTTGGGATTAATAACTTGAAAGTCGTCACAATTTCTTGTACTATAATTATGAATCTGATTATTACGTATAAACATATCACAAAATCGATCAGGAAGGTTGTTATGAATACATTTATACATAAATATAGCGATTTGAAAATAATTAATATCACATATTTTTAACAATCTGTATTCATTAAACAAGGGGTCTGTATGGATGATTTCATCTGAATTTTATACCAATATTGAAGAGGGTATTTTTTTTCTGTACTTTGATATACATCATTGTATATTTCATCATAAATAAATATAAGATATGTTTTCTTAAAGAAGTGTCCTGTTTTGTTTGTGCTGAGTATAGCATGACCGCGACGACCAATATGAAGAAGATGAGCATATCGGTTCAATGGCTATATCCCTCCAGACAATTGTAATAGTGTTGAAGGCAACCTCATTCGACTATTAAAGGGTACCACCACCCAAAACTAATATTTGTATAATAGAAAGTCAACATCTTTAGTATTCCATTCCATCAACAAGTTCACAAAAATATGTTTGCAGAAAAAAAATAAATAATTGGAAACCGCATCACCATTCTAAAGCATGCGTTATGCGGTCTGAATTGTGTAGACTACCGCGGGTGCAGCAAGCGAATTGCTCAGAATTATATTGCCTACAAACGTACGCGTGAGTAGAATTGGCGCACTCGCAAACCAGGAACCAGGAAAGAGTATTGGTTCCGTAAATGGTGGAAATTAATTGCTTTGTTTATGAATTACTCAACCCTTTGCAAAATGTTAGGTATCTATTTGATATCACAAAACAGTACCAAAACATGTAGTAATGTGTTGTTATTTGCCCGGTGGTCCCCTTTAATCTATATAATTGGCATATATAATTATGTTTTAATTAAAAGAACCACGAACATAATAATATATGCCAACTATAGATCGCGGTCAGAATGAAATAATTACAAAACGTTGTCAATTTAGTATTTTGTGTAACTTTTTTGAAACATTAATGTATCTGAAAAGTTAAAATACTGTCAGGCTTTTTCTTTTTTTTAAGAAGCCCTTGAATAATAATTAGCTTAGATTTCGACGTTATGAATATAAAGTAATTGTTTGTATATACTCCCTTCTATAAGTTCCTTGACTTTAATACTCAACATTTCACGGTTCGCGTAATGTTTCCCATATTACCCTATTACTTGAGCATGTATTGGGAGGGATTGGGTAAGAACTATAGGACTTTAGGGTAGTATTTTTCACTTCGTAATATGAGCTGTTAGGATATTATGTACTGTAATTATTGATATCAATTTGCTCATATTGCTAATTCAAACATGTTTGTGTGTTGTACTAGTGTCTGTTAAAATATTATTTATAATGTTTTTACCCTTTACACTGTCAATCATTTAGTCTTGGGACTTTTCACTCAGTATTTTATAACCGAAATTGATTTGAATTGAATAGAATTTAAGTTCTATAGGCTTATACTGGAGAGACAAAAATCCCGACCGGGTCATCGTTTCCCGGCCGTGCGTGTGGGCGTGGGTGTAGTGCGCTATTATATCTAACCATGGACAAAAGATGTCGTGCAGCGCTTCAAGGGCAGGCACGCTTGAATACTTGAACACTATTTTCATTTTATCAAGTTTTTATTATTATTATTATATATATATTTAAAAAAATTGTATACTGCTGGGTAGGCCTGTTCAGTTATGCAAAACTGCTTTACAAAGCCTCCCTGAAGTTCAACTTGCATGTTGACAAAACAACAACGTATAAACATAATACATTAACAATTCAAAACGAACATAAATGTTGGGGAGAGTGAATATGATTATACAAGACATCATTAAATATATACACGCATACTAATATAGCATGTTAAGTATCATCTATTATGAAATATAATTCAAATCAATATAAAGCTTTATATTGTTTTTTAAACGTATAATAGGTATAGAGATGTTCTATTTTAGTTCTATAAAATCTAACCCTGACCCTGATACCTCTTGACTGGGAAATGAACTGTAGTATAATACTTATAATAATAACAATAATAATAATAATAATAATAATAATAATAATAATAATGACATTAATTCTAATAATGATAATAATTATATTAATAATAATAATCATAGTATTGATAATAATAATAATAATAATAATAATAATAACAATAATAATAATAATACATGTAATAATAATAATCATCATAATAATAATGATGATGATAATAATAATTAATTCCTTTATAGCGCATTTTCAATTACTAACTGTTCAATGCGCTGTTCAACCTCTCCAATCATGCCAATCTACAATAAAAATGCTTTTAAATCCATCTTAAACATTTCTACTGCGGGGGACAACCAACATTTTACTGGAAAAAAAACTACGCTTTCACTATTATCATTTAATCAAGTTCTATATAAATTATTACCCTGACCCTAAATTAATGCAGGTCACCTCTTTACTGCATGGGAAAGAAAACAGAATGCGGTTTAATACTGCAGGGGGGTGTTTCACAAAGCTTAAGTCATGCGTAAAGTCATGCGTAAAGTCATGCGTAAGTCCCCAAGTCCTGCGTAACTAAGTGTGACTCTAAGTGCATCTTACAAAGGCATGAGTCATGCGTAACTGCCTCGAGTCATGCGTAAAGTTACGCATGGTTCAGATCATGCGTAAGTACCATAGAAGTAATGTGTGTACTGCTAAGTCCAACTTAGAGCCTGCTAAGTCCAACTTAGAGCCATTTATATGCATGTAATGCATGTAATGTATGTAATGCATGTAATGTAATGCATGTAATGCACAAATGTGTATGTTACATGAATGAATTGTAAATAAATTGTGAATATAAATATATCAAATTAATCAATTCTACCATCTGAGTCTCTATGTAATTTTCAAGTTTGTAATATTCACTTATTAAACAAAATATTTGTTTCAAACTACATTTTAATTACAGACACTAACTAGTACAGTGAAACCTCTTTATAATGAGATCATGTATGAGTTACCTAATATAGTGAGGTAATGTCACAGGTCAAGGTTTTATGTATTTTATTTTTTTTCAGCCCTGATAAAACAAGAAATCTGATTAAAACAGGGTAAATTCAATTGAACCAAGGTGCTCGATATAATGAGGTTTCACTGTACATAAGTGGTAATGTTGCAGTCACACCGCCAAACCGAATCCAAACTGACAAGAGACCGAATAATTCGGGGACGTTTCGGGGTGCTAGCGGTTTGGTGTCGGAGTGGTATTGGAATTGTCGGTCTCTTTTGTTGTAACGGCTAACCCCCGTTCGGGCTCGTCGGTGCCCGATAAAGTGGAAGTTCGGTCTGGTTTCGGTTTGGCGGTGTGACTGCTACATAAGCTGTTTACTCTGATGTACAGATACAAGCACTGCATGACAAGGATAATAATACAATACATACATTTTGTTTTAAGCTGCCCTCTAGTTCTCATAGAGCCAATGATTTATTTAAATAAATTATTTACATATATTCATTATTCAGAAATAACTTTAAATACTTTAATTCACAATATATTATTTCAAGAATAAGTACATTAATATTTAATCAATGACAACAAATGCATTTAAATTAGTGTAATAACAGGATATAGGATTGCACCCATCAATCATGGAGGAGCGCAAGCAAAAAGAGTGGGAGAACTCTGGAATGGTAATGAGAGCTGCAGGGGTTGCCAGAGGGACTGGCAGGAAGTGTTCCAAAGTAGCAGGAGACCAAGACCAAGGCGTTGGCCTACAGAGATAAAAAGGCTGTGGATATATTGTATTATTCCTCACACATATTATAATTATCATCATATAATTCAATATATTGTCATAAATACATCTAAAATGTGTTAATGAAAGTTGAACAAATCTAACAATGGATATGCTTGGCATAAAAGAAACAATGCAGAAGTCTGATCTCTAAAAATACAAACTTCTGGAGAAAATTTCCTACAGTCGGTATGCAGCATATATGGTGGAACGGAACAAAAGTACAATGAGCTATACAATGGGAAGGCAAGATTTAGGCTAGATTTAAATCGCCATTTGATAACATAGGCATTATGAAATATCAGCATAGACAAATGAATAAGAATAATGTTAGATTTATACAAATAAGACTTAAAGTTTTGTATTCAATTGTGTGACAAATATAAAAATAATAATGGGCTAGTACATAAATTACAACAATATGCTGATGTACATAAGTGGGGTAGTATTTGAGATGTCAAAATGGAACTTAATGGCCAAATTTCTCAATCATGGCGCAACTCCAGTCCAGGCTAAAAAGACAGAAATTAACAATAACTGTTATTTATACACTTGTAAAATTGACTAGCCTTTTGTATTAATTATAGGTGCAAATCCCTAGTTAGAAAATCATCCAGACAAAGTGTAAGTTGACATTCTAGTCATAGTAAAAACCTGTCACTAGTAAGTTTACGTCCGGGATCACCCAGGAGAGTATATCACTGATGATTGGTTATACTATGACTAGAATGTCAATCGGCCCCTCATCTGGATGTTTGAGCAGAACTAGATCTGGATAGATTGGATAATGAAAAGAAATACTGAGAACATATCTGGTGGCCCATGATGACCATGCATGGGCTAGTGAAATTTGACGGGTGTGCAATATTTTAACTGGTTACTGGTAAATTATATCATTTTAGCACTGACTATAGTTGTGCTACTGATGAGAATTGTGGCCAAAGTTTAAAGGAATAGTTGAGCTCTGGTTAAGAGAGTACAGTTTGATAAAACTGAATTTTCGTAACCAAAACCTGCACCCATTACATTACAAACTAATAGTTATGAACTCCACCTTGCTCGAAAGGAATACAAAATTACAAACGACGAATTAGTAAAAAGCCTGTTATCATTCAAAAAGGGCTGTTAAAACTCAAGAAGGTGCTCTCTAAAAACTTATTGGTTTCAACCATTTTAGAATATTGTGCATGTGATGGTTTGATATCAGAGAGAGATAAATCAACAACTATTACAAAACTTATTTTGAAAGTTTTTGAAAAGAGGAAGCATTTAAACAAAAAAGTTAACGGTTTCAAAATTATGGAATAATTATGTGGCCCCACATTTATTACAAATGGTTACGTTTATGGATATTTCAGCCGTTTTTAAAAACCGATTTTGGACATTTTCTCCAGAATGGGTTGGTGCCCAGAAAGCTGGTGTGGAGGAACAAACAAATTGGTGGCTCTCACCCCTCCACTGGGACATGCCTCCACACCAGCTTCCTGGATTGCTGCTGTCAACAAATCCATCGTCTCCTTTACACTAGCATGGGTCGACTGGCTGTCCTGTAAAAAGAAAAACAAAAATACAACAATTATATTATATTGTCTATATTTGTGTTAAATTGAAACCTGTCTGGAGTTTGTTAAAAAAGAATACTTAATTTAAACATATTATTCCTGGCACAAACTTACATTACTTCAGAGAACATATAGGGGAAATCAAGTTGTTTATTTTTGTTTTACTTAAAGGTACAGTTGGTTAATTTTAATTCTATTTGAAAGTTCATTGACAAAAAAACATGTCAAATGAGAATCATTTCTTTTCAAATGCTCTCATAGAACTTTGTCAAACTTGATTTCAAGATATTTCATTCATAAGTCTACCAGCCGGGGATCATTTTGACTTTTTTTTTTAAAATAAAAAAACTGCTTATTAGACTATTTTGAAAGAAAATACAGCTAAGAAAAAATTACTAAAATGTTACCCGTCTGTCTCTGCTTCACCCTGTAGGCCAACGCCAATGCCAAAGTTTTCGTCTCTTGCCATTTCTTCCTGACCTCTGTCATGTCCCTCAGGCTCCCCCCTCCACTCCTCCTCTTTCTCCTGCATGCCTCCTTCCGCTGTTGCTGGCGCTCCTCCATCTTGGAAAATTAGAATTGTTACAATTGGTAAATTTAATAATACAGAATCTATCAAATCATTCAAAATATTTTATCAACTCGGTTGACTATTGTATGACAGTATACATTCTAGAATTAGTGTTACAAGATAAAAGAGAAGAAATTATGTACATGGGAAATGATGTTAATCCATTACTAACATAGCCTTCAGATGTATATTTTTAATTTAAATGTTTGAAATATTTACAAACTTTAAAAGTGACAGGAAATATATTCATGATTATGATAATTAAAATAATAAATTTAATTTGTGTAGCGCATTACAATACAAAATGCATTCCATAGATGCGCTTAAATAATGAATGGTATGGTCAAGTGGCCACATAACGAGCTCGCCCAGGTTAGTGACCGCATCAGTGTACTAGATCTACTGAAAGGATTCAATGGCGATCCTTACAAAATAGAATACTATGACTATGAGCAGTGTCAGCTATAAAGGACATTCGCTCTAGGCTTGTCTATAGGATCCACTTTGATGTCCATAGTAAATGCTACCTAGAAAGATCATCTTACTACACTAATTACAAACACATTCAAAAGACTTACCCTCTTCCCACAAATCCAGTCCTGCCAAAGAGTGTGTTCATGTCGTCCCCCCACATAGTCGATCATAGTTGTTATCTCGTTCTGTGTAAAGTATGCCTTTCTCACTCGTTTCTACAAAGAATACAAAATGTAAATTCACGTATTAAATTGACAGGTTGATATAATGGTATTTTAGTGTTGCTCAAATAAATTAAGAAATAGTAGGTTGTTACAACTAGTTGAAATCTTAATTATGAAGGAGTCCACACAAAATATATGCAGAGTGACAGAGTCAGTGTAACTTGCTTTCTCTCTTTCCACCAAAATCACATTCTTTTTCAACTTGTCTTTAGACATAATTATTGAATGATGGAGCTCCTTCATTGAACAGTGCTGTCTTCCTGTACCTTAAATCATGTAAAAACAAGTTCATTTTTATTTCCAAGTGACATCCAGGTACAAAGCTGAATTAAAGGGATAGTTGAGTTTTGGTAGAGAGGGCGCTAGACTACTTATTTGTTTTGTGAGGTAATGAAAAACTGAGTGTAAAATTTTAAAGAGCATAATATTTAAATAATAAAATCATCTTTGTTTGATCAAAATCGGTTCAGAGATGGCTGAAATATCCATAAATATAACAATTTGCAATAAACCTGGGGCCCCAGGTTTATTAGAGAATTTTGAACCAGCCGTTAAAAATTCAAAAAAATGCTTCCTCTTTTCAAAAAGTTACAAAATAGGTATTTAAATAGTTGTTGGTTATTTCTCTATCTAATCACTATTTCAACAAAGCATCACATGCACAATATTTTATTCAAAATGGTTGAAACCAATGAGTGTTTAGAGAGCGCCCTCTTACGTTTTAACGGCTCTTTTTGAATGATAACATGATCTTTACTACGTCATTTGTAATTTTGTGTTCCTTTCTAGTTATAACTATTAGTTTGTAATGTAATGATGCAGGTTTTGGTTACTAAAATTCAGTTTCACCAAAACTGTACTCTCCTTACCAGAACTCAACTATCCCTTTAAGGACACATCTGCAATGTAAATTATGAACAGGTTACAGTATACCATGATCATGTATAAATGTTCAATTATATGTCAATTTAGGCACACCAAATCAATTTTCTTGTAAATCTTTCCAAAGATAAAAAAGAAGCCTATTTCAAAATCAAATTCAACACAAATACAATATGTCTACACCTAGCCCTTGGCTAGTAGGAATTTCATGGTGATCATTATTTACCTTCTAGCCTTAGCCGGCTTGGAGGAGCAGCTTGAACATGGCTCGCTGTCTGTCATGTTGTCAGCTAGGTACATGCAGAGGTCAGAGCTAGAAGTAGAAAGGTAAAAAATGTACTTTAAAAATAATTTAAACCCTAATGTGATACTAAAGTAAAGAACAAATTATAGAACTATTAGTCTTTTAAAACTTGCGTGATGTTGTGTAGAAGCTGCGCTGCCTCATATACGCAAGAAGAAGAAATCAATACTGCGTTGACGTTGTGCATAGATGATAGATCAACCTCTTCCGCCTGCTGCACTATCCAACATCGTCATCAACAACACAAAAATATTTGTTGTCGGACAATTCCTCCCTCCATTTATGATTTCATTTAGTATTTACCAGCAAATGAAAAAAATGTACATGCGATTCTGAGCTCCACTTACACTTACACTTATAACTCGGTCAGCGATCAGACTCGGACAGTACTCACTTCATGCTTCACTCAGTCTCACTCTCATGTCTCTCACTCTCACTTCTCACTCTCAGACTCAGTCACTCACTCATCAGACATCACTCACTCTGCTCAGTCACTCTCAGTCAACATATGAAGTATACTAACTAGACATTCATCTGAATTAATTTTGCATTATATGCAACATTGTGTACTTCAATAGTCCGATACACTATAGGTCGGACGTTTCAATTTGGATAAATGATATTGTAATATTCGTTCAAACTGTCAATCATTTGTCAAAGTCAAGCAAGTACCACATCTACAAAGTATATGGTCCACTCAGATCAGGTGGACCATTTACGCGCAATATATGGTAATACACGGGAGATTAACATACTGCCTATTCATGCACTGTACCGTTCATCAGTTGAACGTTCTGTGTTAGGATGCATCGGTAAAGAAAACAGACGGGAAATAATCCTTTTTTTTTCTACATTTTGCAATCTTCAAAACAACAAAGTCGGTAATTATTATCAAAGTATATGACTTAGAGATCACATAAACGAAAGTTTTTTTGCATTTTCTGGTAAATTTAGGGAGAAATCGGCCGACAAAAATGGTTTATTATTTGGATAGTGCAGCAGGCGGAAGAGGTTGATCTCCACACAATGCTACTGTAATGTACCTATGTGTGGCAAGTACTAAGACTAGCCAACACACAAATATATCTACATGTGGGACTAGACAACGAGCTAGGACGTGAAACCGTTTTTGAAATGACGTTATAGTTGCCTATAACTTTCACATTAAGAAAACATGCAATCTGATTCGAAAAGTAACGCTTCAGGCTATATCTTCCAATGCGTGCCCCGGGCACATATTCGATTTTGAGTTTGGCGAAAGTAGTTCCGGCGTAACACAGTATATACTACTAGTAGTATATAACTGTTATATACTAAGTACATGTATTATATATCTGTAATATACTACTAGCAGTATCCTGTCCGGGCTTCCAGCCAAACACGCATTAAGAATGTTCAATATATATATTTCAACACTAGTAAACTCTCTTAATATAGTACACTATTACGTGCCCATTATGTATTTAAGAGATGGGTTAGGGCACCTGTTAGTGTACTATATAACTAGTACACCAACAGGTGCCCTAACCCATCTCTTAAATACATATTGGGCACGTATTAGTGTACTATATTAAGAGAGTTTCCTAGAGCTGTAATTAATATTGAACATTCTTAATGCGTGTTTGGCTGGAAGCCCGGATAGGATACTGTCTAAAGAAGGCTAGCGTGGCTGATAATTGAAGGTAGAGGGGAAATAGGGGTTGAAACTACATTAGTGTTGACTTGCAAGACCTTTTAGTGCCAAAATGGGAATTTACCTTAGTGTGGAAACACGTGCCCAATGCTATGCATTACATGTATGATGGGATCAAGTAGAACAAGTGCCCAATGCACACTTTGTCACCAGCCGAGCGGAAAATGGATAAGTTTATCGCTGCTGGTGCCTGCTAGCGTAATTAAGGTGTTTGATGTTGCTAGGCAACAACCGGTCGATCGCAATATAGCGTTCGCTAGACCCTGCTTGCGCGAGATATACCGAGCGATACCGCAGCAGCATGTCGTTAGGTAACAATAGGACGATCCTTGCGTAACTTTCGCTAGCCCCAGCGTGCGTGATAGAGTGAGTGTTGCTGTGGAGTCATCGAGTCACGTGAGTGAGTGGCCTACGTGGCAGACGGGAGCTAGTTCGTGTAGCGCGTGTGATTGGGCCCTCGGTATCACGTGGGTGAGGATATTGTGCGGTTGCTTGGAGATGGGGTAGGTGGAAGCGCTGATTGGCTGTAAGATCGGGGCGGGAAATGCGAGTGTCTGGATGTGTGTGAGTATATCAGAATAAGGAGAGTGATTTGAGATCCTGCTCCAGACGGACGTGCGTGAGATGGCTGTGATTTGAGTGGACCAAGTTTGCCTTTCTAAATGTTTTAGTTAAAGGTTTTAAATAAGGAAATCCCTTTTCGGTGACTCTCCAGCCCAGTGTGCAGCACGACAACGTCCAAGCCTTCACCACAACTGGTGACCTTTCATCCGGTGATTGGACCGGGCTTCTTCATCCGGTGATTGGACCGGACTTCTACATCCGATATCCGACTTCTTCATCTGGTATCCGACTTCGGCATCCGGTATCCTAGACCGGCGTAGTCATCCGACGACGGTATCCGATGTTCGCGTTCCGCGTCAGAACCCAGCGTCGAACTCCGATTGATGTATTTGGTTCGCGCACCCAGTGGACAGGTCGCTCGTCTTCAGCACAGTTTGTCTCGACGATGATCCGGCACGCGATCCGGCATTCGAGTAGCGTTCAGCGGGGACTGTAGGCTACGAGAGTCTTCACGCGTCTCTACGGCCATTCTTCCGTTATGGTTTGATTCAATTGGTGCACCATAATAATCCGAACATTAAGATAGGGTTTATACTGAGAATTACTATTAGCTATTTCTCCTCTTAAATGACCTCCAAAATTGCCGGCTTTTATGAATAGATTATTCCAGTGTTCTCTTGCAATTGGTTATAAAGACTTGGTAACTCACCTGTCTTTATATGATAACCGTAATTGAATGTATTGATGCTTGTAACTGAAAGCTTAGATTAAACATATACTATATTACATGTAAAGCAAGTTTGTCTAGTTTGCTTGTATTGTGTCCGATTTAATATAATAAAACAGGGTACACAAATACCACTTTACTTACATTTGAACACATCATGGGAAACAGGGTGACATTTTGGCGACCACGAAGGGACCAATTCTAGTAGAGTAAAATTAGACTACTGGGATTTCTTATAAGGTTACCTTGTTATAATGCATATAAATAAATGATGTATTCTTGTTAAGGATTTGATGTAAGAAATAATTCTGGTTAACTATTCTTGTCCTAGTGTAGGTAACGACAAACGGTGTTACAGTCAAGTGGTAACAGTGGACTGACGTGCTACCTGCTGGGCTGAGTCATCACCAAACTGGTAAGATACACTAAAATTAAATATTGAATTAGGTTTTTGGAATTACCTCCGGAAATGGAGACCGAAAAATTAATGAACATTGGGCAAACCCTTGGTCTTGTGGGAGATGAGTTGAAAGATTTCATTAAGCAAGAGAAGAATAGAGCCAGAGATGAGCGGGCAGAAGAACTTGAGTTGTTGAAGATGAGGTTAGAGTTGGAAGTGAAAAAGAAAGAAAACTATGAAAATGCGCAGAGTAATGCGGCTGATGGGCAAGAGTCGGGAAGTCAGCGGGCACCTAAACTGCCTGTTTTTGATGAAACTAAGGACGCAATGGATGCGTACTTAAATAGATTCGAGCGCTATGCAGTTATGCGGAAGTGGTCGCGGGCGTCATGGGCTTCAAATTTAAGCGCACTTTTGACTGGTAAAGCGTTAGAAACGTACGCGCGACTGTCTGATAGGGAGGCTGCGGATTATGAGAAGGTGAAACTAGCCTTGCTGCAGCGCTTTGAGCTCAATAGTGAGGGGTTCAGGAAGAAGTTTCGGTCAGTACGACCAGAATCTGGCGAGAGTGCCAGTCAATTGTTCAATCGGATGCAAGGTTACTTAGAGAAATGGTTGTCACTTGCTGGTGGCAAGGAGCGCTACGAGGATCTGCGGGATCTAGTGCTCATAGAACAGTTTCATAGAAGCTGTCCGAAGGATATGTCAGTGTTCATAAAGGAAAGCACTGCCAAAAGCACTGCTGAAATTGCGGGAGTAGCTGATCGGTACATAGATGCTAGGTCAGGTTGGACCTCAGCAACGGGTGGTAATAAATCGCGATATGATCGTTCACAAAAGCAATCTGAATTTTCTCCCAAAATAGCAGGTGCAGAGAAGGGGCAGAGCAAGACGGCGGAGACCCCAAGCAAAAAGACTGGGAAGTGCTTCATCTGCGGCAAAGCGGGCCACTACTCAAGGGACTGCCGACAGCGCCCAAGGGCTGAGAAGTTGGGAGCAGGTGTAGTGAAGGCAGATGACGGGCAGGCGGAATGGGAAAGTGATGCTCTATGGCGGGCAGAGAATCAGCAACAAGTAGAATCCGAGCCGATAGCCGAGGCAACGAGTAGCTATGGTGCTACCAATACAGGTCAGATGGCTAGCCACGTAAGTGCAAACCGGCAGGAAAGCGGATGTCTGTTGCTAGATTCATGTTTCTCATGTGACCCAGTTCAAGTTTGTTATTCTTGCACAGGAGAGCGGGAAGGCGAGTTCCCAACAGTTGGTGCGGCTGGTGAGGCGAAATCTGTGCGCTCAAGGCCAGTAGCCGAGGGACTCGTTAACGGTCGGTCAACCGTAGTACTGCGGGATACCGGCTGCACAACTGCGGTAGTGAAGGAGGATCGCGTACTTCCGGGTCAGATGACTGACGAGTGGAGAAAGTGCGTCCTCATTGACGGCACTCAAAAGAAGTTCCGCATAGCTACGGTGAATGTCGATACGCCCTACTTCGTGGGTAAGCTGGATGCATTATGCATGACCAATCCGGTGTACTCGTTAATCATTGGAAATGTACCAGGTGTCCGGGACCCCAGTGATCCAGATCCGGAGTGGGAACCGGGATTGGTGGAACAGTCAGCGAGAGATGGTCTGGCGGTGGAGACCAGACAACGAGAGGCTTCGACCAAACCACCGAGGACTTTGAAGGTGCCAAGCCCCAGTGCAGACGCACCACCAGCAGAATTCCTGAAAGCCCAAGAGTCAGACGAATCGCTGGACAAGGGGCGGATGGATGCTACAACGGGGGAGGTCGAAGTAAGTCGGAGAGAGTTTGGGACAAAGTACGAACCTAAGGTCAAGCTCTCGTACAGGGAGATCGAACCGATGCATAGGGCAATCAGGATAGCGTCTGACCTGGCAGCGAGGGCGGTCGTTGAGAACGAAGATGCCGATGACGCCGAGCTGGTTCCGAGCACGACGCGGGAATCGCTTCTCCATATCCCGGAAACCAAGCAGACACACGGTGTGGCAAACGTCAACGACCAACTCACAGCGGAACCGCAGAGGGAAGTAGGTGACCAACGTGGCGAGACCCAAGATGTGGTGACCGACACACCGCGGATCACGTCAGCGGGCCAGCACGACATCCGGCTCGTCCACGGCCACCCAATTCACAGCAAGCCGCACCCTGTATCTCATCAGGAGGCGAATGTGATGTGGTATTCGGGAGTCTCGGAGCCGTCGACATCGCCATATTCAGCACCCATTGAGAAGGAGTGTCTGGCAGTGGTATGGACCATACAAAGATTTGAGACCTATCGCTACGGAAAGGAGTTCGTTCTCGAGGCAATCGAGTGGAAAGACAACGTCGGGCAGATCTTGTGAGCAGAGTAGATACAAAGGAAATCGAAAGTATATTAATACACCTTTTTCTTCCCCCTTCTACCTCTGTTTGTAGGAAATCTCGGCAGGCCATGTGTCGGGGTGTGTGGATTATTGTAAATAAACTAGAGAATGGCGGCGAAGGTGAAGCGCAATAGAGGTAGATGTTGGTTTAATTTGTGTTTTCTTTACCCTTAGGCAAAACCGAAATGCTGGACAAGGACGCAGAAAGGAGAAAATGCTGTTTCGATTTGATTTATAGGTCCCCTGAAGGAAGAAAAGGAATACCGTCTCGTTTTTTTTTTAACGAGCCAGAAGGGCCGTTTTAAATTGAGAAGTAAATTTCCCCTGAAAATTTCTCTTAAAGGAGGGGGTGAATTGTCACCAGCCGAGCGGAAAATGGATAAGTTTATCGCTGCTGGTGCCTGCTAGCGTAATTAAGGTGTTTGATGTTGCTAGGCAACAACCGGTCGATCGCAATATAGCGTTCGCTAGACCCTGCTTGCGCGAGATATACCGAGCGATACCGCAGCAGCATGTCGTTAGGTAACAATAGGACGATCCTTGCGTAACTTTCGCTAGCCCCAGCGTGCGTGATAGAGTGAGTGTTGCTGTGGAGTCATCGAGTCACGTGAGTGAGTGGCCTACGTGGCAGACGGGAGCTAGTTCGTGTAGCGCGTGTGATTGGGCCCTCGGTATCACGTGGGTGAGGATATTGTGCGGTTGCTTGGAGATGGGGTAGGTGGAAGCGCTGATTGGCTGTAAGATCGGGGCGGGAAATGCGAGTGTCTGGATGTGTGTGAGTATATCAGAATAAGGAGAGTGATTTGAGATCCTGCTCCAGACGGACGTGCGTGAGATGGCTGTGATTTGAGTGGACCAAGTTTGCCTTTCTAAATGTTTTAGTTAAAGGTTTTAAATAAGGAAATCCCTTTTCGGTGACTCTCCAGCCCAGTGTGCAGCACGACAACGTCCAAGCCTTCACCACAACTGGTGACCTTTCATCCGGTGATTGGACCGGGCTTCTTCATCCGGTGATTGGACCGGACTTCTACATCCGATATCCGACTTCTTCATCTGGTATCCGACTTCGGCATCCGGTATCCTAGACCGGCGTAGTCATCCGACGACGGTATCCGATGTTCGCGTTCCGCGTCAGAACCCAGCGTCGAACTCCGATTGATGTATTTGGTTCGCGCACCCAGTGGACAGGTCGCTCGTCTTCAGCACAGTTTGTCTCGACGATGATCCGGCACGCGATCCGGCATTCGAGTAGCGTTCAGCGGGGACTGTAGGCTACGAGAGTCTTCACGCGTCTCTACGGCCATTCTTCCGTTATGGTTTGATTCAATTGGTGCACCATAATAATCCGAACATTAAGATAGGGTTTATACTGAGAATTACTATTAGCTATTTCTCCTCTTAAATGACCTCCAAAATTGCCGGCTTTTATGAATAGATTATTCCAGTGTTCTCTTGCAATTGGTTATAAAGACTTGGTAACTCACCTGTCTTTATATGATAACCGTAATTGAATGTATTGATGCTTGTAACTGAAAGCTTAGATTAAACATATACTATATTACATGTAAAGCAAGTTTGTCTAGTTTGCTTGTATTGTGTCCGATTTAATATAATAAAACAGGGTACACAAATACCACTTTACTTACATTTGAACACATCATGGGAAACAGGGTGACACACTTAATGCAATGCATTGGGCACTCGTTCCCCCACTGAGATACATTTTAAAAATCGCACTTAAGAGTTTCAACTTTCAACCCCTATCTCCCCTATTTATTCAAGATAGGCCATGGTATCCCTTTCAACCGTTAATCCTATATCTGGGCGGACGATCTGGGTTTCCCAAACGATTTAGCAAATCCCTTCTGATTTATTTAGAAGTAGTGATGTAGGCCACAGATTTAATTCCTTAGTGAAAATGCGCATGATACATTTACTAAAAGAACCGCTACTCACCATGTCTTATATGATAAAAGAAAATTTTAGCGGCATCGGAGCGGATTCGAACCCATGATACCAAGTGTTGATATCAAGTCCACATCGTAACGTTACCAATAGGCTATGTAACCCGCTGATGGTGAAAGTGGGCTCATTGTATTATATATCATGCTACCCTAATCCATATTGGTATTTTTGACGTGTATCATTGTTTAGTTAGCTTTGTTATATAAAGTATACTATCTGTCCCATTGGGACAGATATATAATTTTGCAAATATATAAATTAGTAGGCAGTTTCTTGGCAAAATTTGGATGATCCTATATTAGTATAATAATATTATTTCACATTATTGGTAATAAGAGCTTCCATTTCATTTTTTTGAGAGGGGGGCGTTTCCAAAACTTGTCTTTACCTTTAAGGTGTATTTTTTGCACCACGCAAATACTTGTTTAGGGTGCTTTTGGCAAGTCCTTGGTCACGCATGATACCCCACCGCCCCCCCCCCCCCCCCGGGGGGGGGGTTAAGAATTGGCATGTACACGACTAAAAGAACTGATGTTATTATGCAAATAAATATATTAAATCCCAATCACACGCGATTTACACCCGATGGTCAATTGTGCCTTTCTGCTTATGTGGCTTGATGTAGGTGTTATTATGCTTCAACAGTGACGTAGGCCCGCATCATGGGCCTGTGGCGTAGCTACGGGTGAAGAGGGGGGGGGGGGGGGCTGTGCCCCCAATAATTTGAAGAACAAAATGATTTGTGTGCCCCCAATCAGTCTGACTAAGCTTTATACGCCACTGCCATGCATGGGTGTACGTGGGGGCACATTTTGTTCCAGGGGGGCCGAGGTCCTTTGCCCGACATCTTCCCCATTTTCATCTGACAAAAAAAGAAAGGTTATCACAATTTTACCCGGGGATTATGATATAATTTTGGTGACTTTTCCCAAATATGCCGGACATGATTTTGCCCGAATATGTCATGCTTTTATCCGAGTATGATGTAAGTTTGTCCGATGATATGATTTTGCCCGAATATGACATGCGTTTGCCCGAATTTTGGGTGCTGTTTG